>PVJN01001398.1:0-141846 GCA_004026805.1 Lasiurus borealis | reverse complement strand
TTTTAATTTAAATAATACAAACAAAGTTACTTACCCAAAGCTTCACTATAATAGGCATCCCACGGTTTCCAAAGATTATAAAACATGTAGTCCTGTAGATGGTAGGAGATGAAATTTCTTATTCTGTCAGTAAAAGACATCTGGTCAGTGAGTTCTGATAAAACAGCAGGAACATAGGAAGGAGGATATGGTATCTTCCCACAGCGTTTTTCCACTGTCGATGCTGGAGAAAACCTCAAGGAGTACATAAATGGAATGCCAAGTTTTAAAGCTACTATATCACCACAAGGAAACACTGGATCTGATACCAGTACATCAAATTTGCTTTTCTTCAGCTTTTCCATCAGCTTTTGGTTTTTGAGAACACCATCACACATTTCTTTAACCAGCACAAAGAAGTTCTTGAGGGCTATGTCAATCTCCTGATAGAATCTCCAAATGGTTAAAGGAGTTGGTTTATTTCTCATCCATACCAAAATAAAATTCTTTACAATTTCTTCCATTTTTTCTGACTCAAAGGGTACCTTGTATATTTCATATGTCAAAGATGGGTTAGAGGTGGGCTTGATGTAAAGTGCACCAGAAGAAAGTAGGACTGTCACATTATGCTGTTTGTTAATCAGTTCATCTATAATTATCTTAATATTTAGCCAATGACTACCTTCCATCGGCCAAATCAGAACATTCCCACCAAGAGTGATTCCCAGGAGACTTATCTGAAGAGACAACAGTAGAATAGATTTTTCTAACATGATGTGGCTTGACATAGAAGATTTGATGAGATGTGACCCAGACAAATTTTTCTGCTTCTAAAACAAAAAAGAAAGACAAATTATTTTTCAATTTGATTCAAACCAGTGATATCCTTAAAATCTTTCTCTCTATTGAATGTAACTTGTCGTGGTAGTTCATATTTTATGATAATTGCAGGTTTAGGGGCAACATGTGATGTACCTGTGAACTTGTTGCTTTAGCTTCAATTATTATTCTTTTTTTTAAACTTGATCCTTCAACCCTTTCTTTGCATCTCATAATTGTTAAATTCTTACTATTCAATTTCTTAAAGCCACTATATATCTGAACTCTACACTCAGACCTGGAATCTGATATTTCAGATGTGATATGAAATGTAGAGGTGCCAACTCTATAGTTAGCTTAGAATGTCGAGATGCTAATTCTATAGGTTTCTCAATATTTAATACATTTTATATCATGGCATTAGCAAAAAATTATTTTTTTAAAATATATTTTTATTGTTGAAAGTATTACAGATGTCCCTTTGTCCCCCCAGTTGACCCTCTCCCCTCTATTCCTGCCCCTTCCCCCCCAGGCCTACCACACTATTGCCTCTGTCTATGGGTTATGCATAAATGCATATAAGTTCTTTGGTTAATTTCTACTCCCTTTCCCTGCCAGCCACCCTGCCCCCTACCCCATCCCTTCCCTCTGACATTTGTCAGTCTGTTGTATGCTTCATGTCTCTGAATCTATTTTGTTCATCAATTTATTTTGGTCATTTATTTCATTCACTAGAAGTCCAGTATAGGAAATTTGAGCACAGGAGGGAGTGAGGGGGTGTCTACACCCTCTCCAATCTGGGATATCCCTCTCACAATCTGGGACTTCTGGCTCCCAACCACTCACCTGCCTGCAAGATTGCCCCTAACTGCTTCTGCCTGACAACCTGATCACCCCTTAATCACTCTCCTGCCAGTCTGATTGATGCCTAAATGCTCCCCTGCAGGCCCAATTGCCCCTAACTGCCCCCCATGCTGGCCGTTGCCCCAAATGGCCCTCTTCTGCAGGTCTGATCAACCCTAACTTTCCTCCCTTGCCAGCCTCGTCCCCCCAACTTCCCTCCCCTGCAGGCCTTGTCCTTCTCAACTGCCCTCCCCTGCTGGCCCAGTCACCCCTAACTACCCTTCCCTGCAGACCTGTTTGCCCTAACTGTCCTCCCATGCAGGCCTGGTCCCTCCCAACTGCCCTCCCCTGCTGGCCTAATTGCCCAAAACTGGCCATCTTATGGTGACCATCTTGTGTCCACATGGGGGCAGCCATCCCATGTGCTGGAGTGATGGTCAACTTGCATATTACCTCTTTATTATATAAGATAAGTGATATCATGTGATTGCTGTCTGTCTCCGGCTTATTTTACTTAGCATAATACTCTCCATGTCCTATTATTGTTTTTACCAGTTATTAATAGATAAGATTATTACCAAAAGAAGACTTACCATGTGAAGTACAAACACAGTAAGTATAATATTTATTACTACTTTATCTTAAAAAATCCGAGAAAAAATGGCAAATAAGCAAGTAAACTGTGTACAAGTACTTATGCCTGAGATAATGGGTAATGAATGTTACTAGTAAATAAGAGTTCTTAGAAGAGAATTGCTAAGTCAAGTATGCTTCTGTGGGAAGTGCTGCTCAAAAGGCTAACTAGCCTGTGTGAATAACAACATATTCACATTAAGACTCAGCCTTTCATAATTGCTAACATTTGTTAACTGCTCACTACTTAGACATTGTGCAATGTGTTGTACATATGTTGTCATTTACTTGGCACTTAAAAAAAAGATCCAATAAGATACAAATGATAATTATCCACATCAAAGAATAAAACATTGGTCAGAAAAGCTGAGTAACATGGCAAGTTCCTAGAATAAAATAAGAAAGGAACTGATGGTAACTGCCTTACGGCTCTATGGCTCCGAAGGCTATTGTGTTGAGAAATTTTATACAAATATAGCCATTTCAAAAACAGAGCCCATCATCCCTTGCACATCTTATTCCTTGTACATTTCAAATAATTGAGATTAGAAAAATAAACTTTGGACTTGAGCCAAACCAACGTTATCTTAAAAAGAATTGTTTGTAAAGTTAACTAGAAAGCAGATCTCCTCACCAGAAGCACTGATGATTTTGACATTTTTAATCAGCAACCAATTATGTATAGTTAAAAAGTAATTTCGCTTGTTAGCATCAATAGACATTCCTTTACTCTATTTATGTAATTATTTCCCTTCCCTTTCTCTTAAAAACCGTTTTCCTTTACCCTCATGATTGGGACGCAATTTGGGTTCCTTCTTGAATTTATCCCCATGGATTTCAGTTTGTTTTGACTTCAAATAAATGCTTGTTGCCTCACTTTGGCCCTTATTTTTCAAGTTGTCAGCTTTAACCACCAAGACAGAGTGTCCCATTAGAGTGTATCATGTCACATTATCAACTACCAGGCGAATCTTCATTAGAGACATGGTATTTGATACTCATCTAGTTCCTTTCTATCTGCTAGATGGAATGCTGCCTGAATCATGAATTGTTGAATAAAGCCAGTAAGTCCTTTAAAATCTACATAGTTAAAATTTGTTTTTTAACAGAAGTATCTGGACATGAGTGATAAGCAATGTGTACAAAGGAAACTTTGTACAGTGTGTTACACAAACAACATTTTTGATTTAAAAATAAATCTCAGTAATTGTGACTTTGAGAAAAACAACTTTGGAGAAAAAGTCACTTTGCTTTTTTTAGTTACTGCTTAGGCAATTTATAATATGACTAGAGGCCCAGAGCATGAAATTTGTGCAGGGGGGAGGGGTATTCCTCAACCCGGCCTTCATCGTCTCTAATCTGGGACACTTTGGGGGATGTCTGACTGCTGGTTTGGGCTCAATCCCTGCCTGATTGCCCCTAACAACTTCTGCCTGCCAGTATGTGATCATAATCTCTTAATCTCTCCCTTGCTGGCCTGATTGCCCCCAACTGCCCTCCCCTGCTGAGGCCTGATCTTCCCCAACTGCTCTCCTCTGCCAGCCTGATCACCCCTAACTTTCCTCCCCTGCCAGCCTGATTGCCCACAACTGTCCTCTCTTGCCACAACCCATCTCCAACACGCCAGGCAGTGGAGACGCCAGGACTGACCTCCTCCATGCTATGCAGAGCCACAGAACCCCCAGGCTTCACCACATGGAGTGGCCACCAAGCCCCATCTCCACTGTGCACGTGGCCATCTTATGATGACATTGAGTGAAGGTGTGATGCCACCTAGGCTTTTATTATATAGGAGTAGAGACCCGGTGCACAAAATTAGTGCACTTGGGGCAGGGGGACGTCTTTAGCCTAGCCTGCACCCTCTTGCAGTGAAGGAGCTCTTGAGGATGTCTGACTGATGGCTTAGGCCTACTGCCTATAAGACGTCAGTCAGACATCCTTAGCATTGCTCGGAGGCTAGAGAGACTCCTGCCACTACCACTGCACTCACCAGCTGTAGCCCGGCTTCTGGCTGAGCAGTACTGCCCCTCTGGGAACACACTGACCACCAGGGGACAGCTCCATCATTGAGCATCTGTCCCATGGTGGTCAGTGAGAGTCATAGTGACCAGTCATTCTGCCAGCGGGCCAGAAATGGCTTTCTGACATCCACCAAGGGGTCCCAGATTGTAAGAGGGCACAGGCCAGGCTGAGGAACCCCACTGGTGCACAATTAGGGTGGCTGGGGAGGGATGCGGGAGGTGGGCCAGCTGGAAGGAACCCTAGGAGGGCTCCAGGATGTGTCTGGCCCTTCTTGCTCAGTCCCAATTAGCTGGACCCCAGCAGCAAGCTAACCTACCAGTCGGAGTGTCTGGCCCCTGGTGGTCAGTATATTTCATAGTGATTGGTAGGCCAATTGACTCTCTGCCCCCTGGTAGTCAGTGCATGTCACAGTTAGTGGTTGAGTGACCTTTGCATATCATTATCATATTACACTTTGATTGGTTGAATGGATGACTGGACCACCTAACCTTAGCATATTAGGCTATTATTATATAGGATAACCCTACTTACACCTAGAGTATGGACATCTAGATACAAAGTTGAGCTTAGGATACCCACCGTAAGTTCCACTTTATTTTTCACAGAGTACTTTTAAAAATGACCAGTTCAACTAAACCTGGGAAAAATTAGTTACTTCCACCCTAACCATTTTATAAGTTGTAGGTGCTTCTTACCCTGTCCTCTATCTCCTGCTTGTTTGTAACCTAGGACTGGCAACTGTCCTTCCTCTTTACTTCTTGGATCTGTAAGTAATAAATCTTGTGACTCTATTTCCATTGTGTGGAAATTTCTATTGAAACTGCATCTTCAGTCAAAACAACTCCTAGGATTTTACTTCCCATGCATACACTCACCCCACCGTGCCTCCTCATTCAGCAAGTCATCATCTTCATATTTAATTATATACATCAATTCTGGCTTCACAACACAATTGGTGGCCAGGAGAGTGGGATTGTGGGCACATACTGTACTCTTATACAATGCTTTTGACTTGTATGTGGCTCACTAACTTTCTGGAAGGAACCATTGCTTTCTGGAGATCTGTGGCATTGCATTACACTCTGATTATTGCTTCTTCCAATGTTTCCCTGAATATCCACCCTAATATGTGGGTGCTGTTAAAGGTCAAACTCCACTGCACCTAAAATACCACCAGGTGTGGATACTATCCAGACAATTCAAGCCTTCTATCTTAAATGGGAGCAACGTCATGATTGCTTAAAAGCTATCCATCCTGCCCAACAGTCAACAATATCCTGACCTCTGAGCACTGGTCATTACATTATCCTAATGTCAACTCTATTTGTCTCATAGACTTAGGCAGTTCAAACCCATCTCTGGTAATACACGACCGAGCATTACAGTGTCAGGAGCACAAAATTACATTTGTTTTAAATCAAAGCTGTACATGTGTCTCCAACCAGTACTACTTATGGATGGAGATCTCCTATGCCTTGGAGGAAAGCATCATCCAATTATTTGCAAGGTGCACCTTAGAGGACCCCAAAATTTACTGAAGCTTTTAGAATGCCAGTAAATGGTGTCAAAATTCAAGCAAACCCAACGAGAATGTCCCAAATTTATTAGATCCCATTTGACCACTTGGGCCCTCAGTTGCCCTCCTGGAATGGCTCCCACCACCTACAGCAACCCTAGAGATGGCAATGCCCCAGCCCATGACATCAGGGGACAACCTCATCCTAAATGCTGCCTCCAAAACCTTTTTTGACAGAGGTGTCACTAAGGAAGACAAAATTCCCTGCTGGTGTCCCTGTGAATGGCATTTTGTGGAGTTAACTATGTGTTTACCTCAGAGCTCCCTTGCCTACTATAATGTGTGCTACTTAGGTCTGAAGTTATCTGCCAAGCTGCTTTCCACTTCACTTTTGAGCTCTGGAAAGCCCAGATATGTGTCAAGTCTCACAAATTTAAGGGGCCCCAAAACACTTCAGTTAGTTGCTTGACTTCATCACACCCATTGGATTGGCCCACATTATGCATCCTCCTGGGAGTTAATGTGGATCCTGCTGCCACAAAGCCCTTCACCTACAACTCTCCAGGACTACACCACCTCATGACACCCTTCCTCAGTCACTGCTCAGGGCTCCACAATCTTTGCTTCTGTTTAAGACTGCAATAGGTATTTTTAAAAAATTGATTTCAGAAAGGAAGGGAGATAGAGAGATAGAAACATCAATGATGGGAGAGAAGCTTTGATCAGCTGCCTCCTACACACCTCACATGGGGGATTCAGCCCATAACCCGGGCCCTGACTGGGAATTGAACCCTGGTTCAATCATTGAGCCACACTAACTGGGGGATACTCCAATAGTCTTAATATGTTTATTAATATGTAGGTGGTGGGAGCCATTCCAATGGGCAGAAAACAGAGCTTATTTTGAGGTGCCTATTCAATTGCTGATTTAGATCAATAAAAACTGTTTCCTAAGTTAGTGGCCTACCCTACTGATTTATTTTACTTATTTATTTTTTAATTTTATTTTTTTTAAATACACTTTTACTGATTTCAGAGGGGAAAGAAGAGGGAGAGAAAGATAGGAACATCGATGATGAGAGGGAATCATTGATTGGCTGGCTCCTGCATGCCCCCACTGGGGATTGAGCCCCCAAACCAGGCATATGCCCTTGACCGAAATCGAACCTGGGGCCCTTCAGTCCACAGGCTGACCTTCTATCCACCGAGTCAAACTGGTTAGGGCCTAGATGATTTATTGACCCTGTTTCTATTTGCCCAGTAGAAAGCACCCACGTTACCCTATAATTTGCTTTATGCTCTCTATGGTGTTCAATAGTTTCCATGCAGGACACTTGTCTTTTTTTTTTTTTTCTTCAGGAAAAACGCTTTATTTAAAGCAGCACTGCTGGCTGAGGGGATTCAGAGATTCATTGTATTTTAAGAGTTAATACAATGAGATCACCCCTTATATATTCCTAAATTTCTTTGTTTCCTAACTACTGGGCTTTTGTGGTAGGCTTTCACAGCCCCTCCTGAGTCAGTCAGAATGGAGAAGTTAGGTTGTATCTAAATGCCTGATCTGCATGGTGCCGCCCCCTCTCCAGCCAAGCTGCCAAATTCCCTGCACATGGCCCTACAAGCTGGGAGCACCCAGGAAAACAGACTATTGTCTAAGGAATGGGCAGTAACTTAATTATAGGCTAACAAGAATGTGCACTAGGACACTGGTCACTGGCACAGATTTAGTTTGCTAGGCCTCCCCTCTTACCAGTTCCCCCCTATATTCCTCCTCAAATCCTCTTTAGTGTCCACTTTATAGTGGGCATCACTGATTTTATTTTATTATTTATTTTTCATTAAATCTTTATTATTCATATTATTACATTTGTTTCTCTTTTTTCCCCTCCATAGTTCCCCTCCACCCGGCTTCCACCCATCCCTCTACCATTACCTTCCCCTGCATTGTCCTTATCCATGTATGATTTTTGTCTAGTCTCTCCTTGCACCCCTCTCACCCCTTCCCCTCTGAGAATTATCAGTCCACTCCCTTTCTGTGCTCCTGATTCTATTATATTCACCAGTTTATTTTGTTCATCAAAATTTTAATTAACTTAATTTTTAGATTCACTTGTTGATAGATGTGTATTTGTTGTTCATAATTTTTTTATCTTTTACCTTTTTCTTCTTCCTCTTCTTACAGAGTACTTTCAGCATTTCATATAATACTGGTTTGGAGTTGATGAACTCCTTTAGCTTTTTATTATCTGTGAAGCTCTTTATCTGCCCTTCAATTCTGAATGATAACTTTGCTGGATAGAGTATTCTTGGTTGTAGGTTCTTGCTATTCATCACGTTGAATATTTCTTGCCACTCCCATCTGGCCTGCATCATTTCTGTTGAGAAATCAGCTGATGACCAGATGGGTGTAATTAACTGTATTTTCTTGCTGCTTTTAATATTCTCTCTTTGTCTTTTGCTCTTGGCATTTTAATTATGATGTGTCTTGGTGTAGTCCTCTTTGGATTCCTTTTATATGGGGTTCTGTGTGCTTCCTGGACTTGTAAGTCTATTTCTTTCACCAGATGGGGGAAGTTTTCAGTCATTATTTCTTTAAATATGTTTTCAGTATCTTGCTCTCTCTCTTCTTCTGGCACCCCCACAATTCTGATGTTGGTACGCTTGAAGCTCTCCCAGAGACTCCTTATATTATCTTCACATTTTTGGATTCATTTTTTCTTCTTGCTTTTCCAGTTGAGTGTTTTCTGATTCTTTATATTTCAAAATTTTGACTTGATTTTTGCCGTCCTCTAGTCTGCTGTTAGGTCTCTGTATAATATTTTTTATTTCAGTCAGTATATGTTTAATTTCTAGTTGGTCCTTTTCCATCTCTAGTTGGTCCCTTTCCATCTCTAGTTGGTCCTTTTCTATCTCTAGTTGGTCCTTTTTCATCTCCTCTTGGCTCTTGCTAAATTTATCCATCTTTTCTAGGATATTCGTGAAAAACCTTATAACCGTGGTTTAAACTCTATATCCAGTTGTTTTTTTTTCCTCTATTTCTTTTGTTTGTGATCTCTTCCTTTGTCTCTGCATTTTCACTATGCTGGAATAACTTCTGTGTTGGATTCAGTCTTTTGCAGACTTCCAAAACTGCAAAAACCTCTCTGTTGAGCTTGGGATGGCTGGAGTCTCAGGGCTTAAAGGACCACCTTGCTTTCCAGTAGACCCTGCCCTCCATGACCCCTGAGTCTCACATAATTGGGTAATCGCTGGAGCGGTCCCTGTGTGCACATGCGCGCACTCTCACGGTGCCTCTAGACCTCTACCTTTTCAGCTTCCCTGTGCTCCAGGACCATATGAGTCTGGGTCCACAAGGTTTCACCCGAAACTGGGGTTTAGTGGAGTTAGAAGTAGCACAGTTGGGAGGCTCTGTCTCTCTCTCACTCGTGAAAGCCAGCGGCACAATTAGCAGTGGGTCTTCTGTGCGCAGTGCTGTGTGCACCACCAGACTTCTGCCCTTTGGCGACTCCCCTAAATTTCCATGCAGTTCTCCCTTTTCCAAACTCCCCCTGTATGAGTTTTGGCCTGACCTGGGGTTTAGTGTCGTAGGAAAAGGGGTTCAATGTCATTGGGGGTCTCCATCTCCCTCCCGCCAAAGAGAGCCAGCCAGGTACTCCAGCACCCTCTCTCTCCACGTGCGTGTCTCCATACCTCAGCTTTTTGCAGCTTCTCTGGGTCTTCGTGAGCTCCTCTTTTTCCTTCTAGTTGTAGAATTTCCACTCAGCCAGATTTCCTGTGGTTTTGGATGCTGTCTGTTCTGTCTTTTAGCTATAGTTTTGAAATTGTAGTGCGAGGTGCAGTGTAGCTGTTGACCTATGCCACCATCTTGGATTCTCCAGGACTCTTGTCTTACAGTAAGTGGCACCTGGCAGAAACCTCCAGATGCTCTTCAGAATTCTGCATATCTGCCCAGGCACCAACAGCATATGAATATGACCTACACCTTGCCCCCAAAATCACAATTCCTGTGGACTTGGGCCCTGTGGCCCAGGCATCTGGAGAGAACCCTAATTTATTCTGGCTTTTCTGAGCACACAGTTGATGTTCATCCTGAGCCCAGTGCCTTGGGACAATACATATATCTGGATCTCTAAATGTGCACTTCTAATCTCAACCAATGCCCTTTACTCTGTGCTGGCATCTTCAGAAGTACTGTCTGTCCAAACTATGTACTTTACCTGGGACTACCTTTACAAATCACTGAACAGGACACCCAATTTTCTCCCTTTCTGCCCTCTCAAGTCAAAATTATGCAGTATCCATCCTCATTATTTTGGGACTAGAGTAGGTGCTAACACACTTGGAATGCAATTACAAATCATTAAAGCAAGCATCATTCTGTCAGCCATCCTGGCTGAACACATTGGGCTGTTATATAAGAGTGTTAATACAGTGATAACATGATTCTTTAGTACAAATAGTTCTGGATAACTGTTTAGATTTAGACTACTTATTAGATAAAACAAAGTGTATGTGCTTTAAAGGGTATCACCTAGTATATGGATATTAATAATTCTGACAGATGTATACATATATACAAAAGTTGGCCCCATAAGTACAAATACTACATAATCTCACCCATATTTTAAATTAAATATGTACCTTACCATGACTCAAAGGCTTTGATTTAATTTATTGAGTAGACCACAACAAAAGGATGTGATTGATGGCTAAGAACGGGTTCTTCAAACTCTCATTTGCCTATGGATATTGGTGATTGTTATTTTTGCTTTTCTCAAATATTGCAAAACCCTGCCCCTAGCTTTAATATCCTCACTGTCCAGACTGTGAGTTTCCCTGAAGATTAGTGACTAGGCATCATGGAGTTAATTGTCATGAAAGTCAGTTTTTGAGAAAGAACAACTTTCTCTTTCTGCCTAGGTATTTTACAGTCTGAACCCAACTCAACTCCAAAATCTGGACATTTAGATAAGTGCTCGCCATAAATCCCATTTTACTTTTCCTGGGACACCTTCTAAAATAAATGCTTAGAGTTAAACCTGGGGAAAGTTAGGGATCTCCACCCCAGCCACTTTATAACTTATAGGTACTTTCTAACCTGCTTCTATCTCCTGCTGGCATGTGATCTGGAATGGAGGACTACCTTTCCCTGGCTCAGTTGTGACCTCCACTTCTGGGATCTGTAAGTAATAAATCATATGACTCTATTTCCATTGTGTGAGTGTATGAAACACGCACCTTCAACCCAAATTTCCCAATGGATTTCATCTTCCCCAAAATGAGAGTTTGAATGCGGAAGGTGCTAGCTGCCAGCCCTGTAGGTGGCTTGGGTCTCCTCATTCAGCGGGGAGGGCATGATTGCACATTCTTGATTTGGTGCACCAGCTTCAGCTTCCCAGCACAGTAATGTGACCAATCTTAAGTGATTTCTCAAACTGCTCAGGTAAATTTTAGATTTGTGTTCTTAAATTTAAAATTAAATTAAAATAAAGAAATTTTACCATTAAATGAGGAGATTGTTGACCATAAAGGTTTAAAAAGGTTGTAAACAAAAGACTTTTCCAAAATGAAGGCCCAAACTTGTGATTTTAATTATTCTGAGCTTAACATCAGTGAAAAACTAGTTTCTTCCTGCAAAATTTTGAGAAGCTACACCTAAAACTACACCTAAAGGTGTGTTCAAAGAAAGATGAATATATTTGAAAAGAAGCTAGTATATACAAGTGTTTTTATCACAGATGATAGTAAAATATGTGCTGTAATTAATTATACAAAAAGGCAGCACTATTAATTAGTTCTTATTAATACCACAATAGGTTATTGATGCTACAACAGTATTTTCTTGACAAACTTTAAATTTCCTACTTTTAATACATAAATTTTATTTTGCATAAAACTCACTTATATATAAACATATACACTTAAAATATATAAATATAAATAATCCATTACAGAATATTAAAGAAAGAAAATACCCAGAACAGATGACATCTTGCTTCCTGTACTTGTGTTCTTTTGAAGACCATTGTAACTTGTAAGAATCATTTTTGCCTTCACCTTACATTAGCATAAGTCTTATTTCCTATTTCATGTTTGCCTAATGAAGGAACAAATGATCTTTCCACTAGTAGGAAATAGAGGCAAGAGATAAACATTTAAAGGGTTCAATGAACTCACACTTAGAAAAACTCTCAATTTATTCCTCTATAAAACACCTCCTTCAATATCTATACAGTCATTATGAAGTGAGGAGGAAAAGTCCCCCGAATTATTTCAAAATAGAACTAAAAATTTTTCCAAGGGAATTAATAAAACAACCCAAAAGTTAACCTACAACCTTTTAATGGTTGATATTGCTATTAGAAGAAAATATAAAATACATCCAAATGTTTATTAGACAGTGCTTTTAGATAGCTTATACACTGATTTAAATTTCTTACCTCAAAGTTTACAGCTGGACCTTTAAAAGCAATCGTTTCCTATTAGGTACCTGAGCATAAATAATCCCTGGCTGGGCAAATGTGATCTGATAAGAAATATTATCTTAAATAAACAGACTTATTTACTCTTAGCACTCCTCATGAATTAAAGTATTAAGCAGATTAAGGTTTGTTAAAGGGATATCCTCCAACGGCTTTCCTGGCAAGTATTTGCATTAAATATTGCCTTTGCTATCATGCTCTCCATTGCTCCCATCAACCAAGAATGTCAGGTGTATCTGAAGTAAAGACTGGTAATGATTAATAATCTCGGCTTATTATTAATAAATATGTAAAATTAATACATCTCAATTGAATACAACATAAATTATTATTATTATTGACTATAAAAAGCAATTTTAAAAAATCAAAGTATCTTTTTTTCTGAGTCCTATAATGATGAGAGTTGGTTATGTTAATTTAAATGTAGACACCACAGGAGTGTTGAATTGCACTGAATAATGAAGAAATATCTCTGAAAAATCTGTATTTTTTAATTTAATGTATTTTAAAAGGTACTAATTTAGATCATTAAATATCTGTTTTAAAGTTTTATATTTTCATTATGCAACATCTCGGTGAATGATAATTATCATTATGTTTCTTTGTACAGCCATTTTAAAGGAGGAAAAAAGAAATAAAGTTGGTATGTCTTTTGCCATAGAGTCCCCAAACGGTCATATTTAGTAATAACTAAGTACTGGAATAGAACATGACCACTTATTGTATTAACTGGCAAACAAATGTGATAATAATTTCATATAGATTTTAAGTGGTGGCTGAGAATCTTGTACTGAATCAAGAATGTGCATTCATGCCCTCCCTGCTGAATGTGGAGACACAAGCTATCCACAGGGCTGGCAGCTATCACCTTCAGCATTCAAACTCCCACTTTGGGAAGAGAAAATCCAATGGGTAATTTTGGTTGAAGGTGCGTGTTTTGAAAAGCTCTTGAGAGTGAATGCAGAGGGTATCAAAGGCTAAATTGTATGGTCCTGAGGTGGGACCATTTCCCCCCCACTTACCTGCCAGAGCAGCAGCAACCCAGTCTGTATACCACAGCAGCACTGTCTCATCATAAGATAAACACTCTCTTGACTCCTGGTGGCCCCTCCCTGCTACGCTTGCACTCAGAATATGTGACCAGCCTAAGCCCACAATGCAAAATCATTTGGAAGACTCTTGAACAGATCTGTGCAGATTCTGGGAAAGATAAAGTTGTGTGGCTGTTGGGTAAGGGTCATATTTCCCTTTCATGTCCAATCAACACCCCATTTCTATGCAAAGCCCTTTCTTCACATGGTTGAATCTTGGTCTGTTTGTGATTGATAAACACTGCTGGCCTCCTCCTGATGACTTTCTGAGACCCAGTTTAACCACAAAGGTCTGTGAGCATCAACTGGTGGCAGCTGGCCTTGATGTGCCCTTAGTCTATTGCTGAGTGTCTGCAGACTCAGGACTGACAGAGAGTTTGAACATGTATCAACCTGGTGAACACAATTCACATCTACTTGGTGACTCATTGAGAACCTGTCCTCACCTAACTTGTGTACTACCACCAGAGACTCTTGCAATGGTGGAGTCTGTCAGCTAGCAGATAGACATTTTGGGGGCGGATTTTGGGGGCCTTGGGCCTTTGGTTGACCTGCCCCTGTCGGAAACCAAACGTTGTTCTCACTAAATGGATGTAAACAGGAAACCAGAAGGCTGGTCAACCTTAATTGCTCTGAAAGGTCAGAACTAATTACTCACTGTTTAGTTGAAAACATTGTTAGCTGAAGCAGCCTCTGCCTGTTTGTTTCATCTTAATTTCTGTTTTGTTATTTCCTGCCTAAAGGCTAGGGGTGTGTCCAAAAGCCTTAATAAAAGGGAGAAAAAGGCCAGAGCAGATGGTAGTCCTTTCCACTAGAGGAAGGCTCCCGCCTGGCCCTCCAATATTGCCAAATTAATATTTTCTTGTCTCTCTCTTTGTTTGTGTGTGGCCTCCTTCAGAACCTGAACCCTGAACCGGGAACCCTGAACCATGTGGGATGTGGATAGGGGCTCCCACATGCCCCCATGCTCAGAAACTGGCCTCGGTGTATAACTTGCATACCCATGCCTCATAGAGGCACCCACAAACTGTGGATCACTTAGTAGCTTCAAACAGGTAACCCAGAGCCAGAAACAGGCAATGCCTGACATTGAATGCACTGGAATTTTCAAACCAGAACCAACACAACTGGTGGCAGGATTCAGACCACATCAGAGCATGACTCAAATAGATCTATAAGCTGCATATACAAAAGTAGATCTCAGCAGGCACCAGAACCTGCTGGAGTGAATTCTGATTTCTTGATTAGCCTCTGCACAACAACTCACAGTCAGAGAGGCAACCTCATCCATCGATAGGCCAGCAGATAAAATTACAACAGGAGGGTTCACATAACCCACAAAAGAGACATTCCAGGAAACTATGCTACTGAGACCTACAGATACCTACTACATAAAGACAACATACCAAGACTGGAGACATAGCATATCTACCTAATACACAGAAGCAAATATAGAGAAGCAGCCAAAAATAAGAAGACCAAGAAATATTCTCCAAATAAAAGAACAGGAGAAAGCTCCCCAAAATAAACAAAGTAAAATGTAGGCAAGCAAGCTACCAGATGTAGAGTTCAAAAAGTTGTTGCCGAGACTGGTTTGGCTCAGTGGATGGAGCGTCGGCTTGCAGATTGAGGGGTCCCGGATTCGATTCCGGTTGGGGGCATATACTGTATCTTGCTTGCAGGCACATCTCCACTGTGGAGTGTAAGGGAGGTGGCTGATCAATGTCTCTCTCTCATCGATGTTTCTGACTTTCTGTCTCTCTCCCTTTCTCTCTGTAAAAAATCAATAAAATATTTTTTAAAAAAAATTAAAAAATTGTTATAAGGATGCTCAAGGAAATTAAAAGAAGGGTGGATGAAATCAGTGAGAATTTAAACAAAGGAAAGTAAATATGAAAGCCCATAAAATCCATAAAAGAGAACCAGTCAGACATGAAGAAAACGATATCTAAAATGAAGAACACAGTAGAAGGAATCAATAGCAAGCTAGATGAAAGAGAGGATCCAATTATGATTTTGAAGATAATCACCCAATCAGAAGAACAAAAAGAAAAAAATAATTTAAAAAAATGAGGATAGTCTAGGAATATTTGGGACAACATGAAGCCTAACAGCACATCATATGAGTAACAGAATGAGAAATGAGAGAGCAAAAAATGGAGAAACTATTTGAAAAAATGATTAAAAACTTTACAAATCTTGTGAAGTAAAAGAACACAACAATCCAAGAAGAGAAAAGAGTTCCAAACAAGAATCCAAAGAGCCCACATCAAGATACATCATGATTTGTGGGAAGTCATTGCTTTCCCAATATTGTCATAAGAATGCACCAAGATATGCAGAAGGCTGATGGACTTTGGGTGTTAGCAGGCTGATGCTAAGCACTAATTGTTCCATATTGAGATAGTGGTGGCTCAAAAACAGTTTTCTGACTTAATAGCCTTAAAGTAAATATTTACTATTTTTTAATATTTACTGATCTTGATTAACCTTAGAGACAGTCTGTCTGCTACCTGTTTTCCATGCTTTATTGAGGGCAAAATGTGTCTCTAAAATTGAATAAAAAGCAGTAGGGCCAGGTTTCAGTTTACCTCTCTAAAAGAGAGGTCTCCACCTGGGCCCCTATGCCTTTTAAATTAATATTTATTTTATAGTATTTTCATTTGTGTGTAGTCCTCTTCTTCAGATCCTGAACCCCTGCTGGAATGAACAAGAATCTGGAGAAGAAGATTTACCTGAGAGAAAAACAAAGTAAAAAAGGAAAAGTGGAATTCACTGGAAAAGTGGGAAGTTGACTGCACACAAAGCCTGTGCCAACTTCAGAGTCATGACAGTAGGTGGATGAGGAATGTTTTGATTCAGCCAGGTTAGTATGGGGAAGAATTTGACTAAAAGGCAAAAATATCATTGTAAAGTTTTATCTTATATGCTCAAGGATGAAGAAATTAAAGTGTCAAAAGGTACTCTCTTAAATCAGGTTCAAGGAAAACGAGTTCCCTTGTCATTTTTAACCATGTGGGCTCTTGTTCAAACTGCATTATGCCCACTTCATATTGAGGTTCAAAAATATGTAATACCTAAGATCCCATATCCTCTGCCTCTAGTGTAGGAAGGCTCAACAGCCAGAGCAAATGGGACTAACAGTCCTTTTATAAAAGGACTATTCAATGTTCATAAAATTACCACATGATGCCTTAGAACTGGCAAATTTTAGCTAAAAGGACTTTAGATACCAGTCAATGCTATGGAGAGCAGAATAGGATAAATCTGTGAACAACATGAGGAGATCTAAGCCACATTCTGGCTGTTAAGTCCAAGGCAATGTAATCCATGAAAAGAACTCTAATTTATTAAGTCTTGTCTATGTGTTATGCACGCTTGTTTGTTGATTGTTTTTTTATCTGTTTGTTTTTGGTTTGGTTTAATTTGTTTATTAAACATTCCTTTAATTTAATAGAAAAGAAACAGTAGATGGCTAGGCCATTACTAAATTTTCCCAGAGCAAACAGAATGTGGGGGTGCGGAGAAAGAATATGAGTGGTACATGTGGCCAATAGCACATGTTCTAGGAAAATTCCCTAGACAAAGGGAAGTAACTAAAAAAGGCCCCAGCCCATGAATTACTAGGTCTTTTGGTTATCCTGTAAAACGGACAGTATTTGCCACCGCTTGTATATTTGATCCTTTTGTACTCATCTTAGGCCCCATCCAGATGTGCCTTAATGCAACAAGCCATCTGTATGAGGTGTCATGCACAGGCTACACACTATTCCATTATATTAATTCTACATTTCAAAAAGATTCCCTCACGATTTTAAAACAACCTGCTTTCGCTTGGGTTCCTACTAATCTAACCGAGTCTTGGGAATCTCATCAAACCTACCAACTGTTATATGACCTAGTAAAAATCTTTAAAATGACAAAAAAGATTTCTTGGAATGTTAATTGTAGGACTCTGCTCTGGTATTGTTACTTACTTCTGTGGGAATTGCTGCTTCATCCGTGGTACAAACTATTCAAACTTCTCAGTTTGTACAAGTTAAAGAAAATGTAACTAAGACCTTTTCTATACAAAAAGAAATTGACAGCCAGTTTGAATTATCAGCACTAAAATCTACAATTGGAGGGGTGATAAAATCCACAACTTAGAGCAAAGAATGTATTTACAGTGTCATTATAATTTTCCCAGATTTATGTTACCCCTTTTCCCTATAACAGTACCTTATACCCTTGGGAATCAATAAAAAGTCACTTTGGTGCTTGGGGGAAAGGTAACACAACCCTTGATATTTTAGAATTACAACAGCATATTGTACAATTATCCCAGGAAAACTTACAAACTAGTTCCTTAGATGCCTGGCAACAATTTAAAAAGTACATGAAAGAGTTTAAGCCCTTTCCCTGGATCTCCTTACATTTGCCTCTTAGCATAACCACTATTGTCTATTTCATTCTTGTTCTTTTATGTTTATTTCTAGTATGCAGATGCAGAATGAAGAGTCTTAAAATGACTCAACTCCTACATATAGCATACACTGTTCAAGATTTAGTAAGAAAATAAAAAGGGGAAGATGCAGCTAGCCACTGCTTTCCCAATACTGTCGTAAAAGTGCACTAAGAAATGCAGAAGACTGATGGACTTTGGGCATTAGCATGCTGATATTAAGCACTGATTGTTCCATGTTGAGATAGTGGTGGCTCAAAGCAGTTTCCTGGAAAGTAAATGTTTACTGGACCATACTGATGTTTACTGATCTTTATTGACTTTACAGGCAGTCTGTCTGTTGCCTGTTCGCCATGCTTTCCTGAGGGCAAGATGTGTATCTAAAACTGAATAAAAAGCATATAAAGCCAGGTTTCAGTGTGCCTCTCCAAGAGACAGGTCTCCACCTGGCCCCCAATACCTTCTAAATTCATATTTATTGTATAGTATTTTCATTTGTGCATTGGCCCCTCTTTCAGATCCTGAACTCCCGCTGCAAATAATTAAAATATCAAACGTAAAAGACAAAGAAAAATCTTAAAAGCAACAAGAGAAAGATAGTTATCTACTACCTACAACGGACTTCCCATAATTCTGTCTGTTGATTTCTCAACAGAAACACTTCAGGTCAGAAGGGATTAGCATAAAATGTTCCAAGTAATGAGGAACTGTAACTACTAGAGAAAGTTAATATTATAATACAATTTTTTATAGCTTGCCTGCTCATTTGTTTCTTATAAGTGTATATTCAGTTTTTTTGCATTCTCCTGAATTTCTATATACTATTATTATTTATCTATTTATCATTTAAATAACATTGGTATTATTTTGTATTTTTCAATATTTACATAATTGTTAATTTTATTTTATGTGTGCAAATATATATGCATATATTTAATATTTAGAGAAAAGAAAATGGTTAATATGTGGTTAAATCTTACCATTAATTTAATATAACATTAAAAATCTCATAAAATTGAAAAACATAACAGAAAAAAAGAAATAAAATATATGATAGCATGTAAGTCATAAGGGGTAAATGGAGTTTGAGATAGAATTATCAGCACTAATAAAGTGCCATAGGATCTTACATTGAGTAGGAGAAAAATGAAAATAACCAATTGATAAATAAATTCTCACAAAAACAAATAGATTCCTGATAAATAAATTCCCAGATTCAGAACAGATGGACTCATGAACAAATTTTATCAAATATTCAAGAATACTTCACTTTAGAGATTCTCCTATGGAACGGGTAACCATGACCACAAAATATGATTTGGAAAGTACAATAAATAAGCCACAGGAAAATCACATTGATATCTATCAGGCAAATAATAAATATTAGCACAAGCTTTTCAGTTATGTATAATAAGCTTCATGTATAAATCAGGATTATTTCAGGAATTCAAGTTTAACATTAAAAATCCATTAATATAATCTATAATATTCACAAGTTAAAAAAAGTTAAAGGAAGAAAAAGACAATAATTTTAATAAATGTAGAAAAAGTCATTAGTAAAATTCAACATCATTTTATGATATTTAGAAACTACGGAATACTAAGATTAAAAAGATTTTCCTTAACCTAACCATTTTGAAAGCTAGCTACAAAAAACAAACTCTTCAAAGAATATCTTCTTAAAGATGTAAAAACAAGCAAAATTAAATTTGTCTAGTAATGAATACATATTTGGTAAAACTATGAAAATAAAATAAAAGGATTTATTATAAAAAAGTGAGGATAGTGGTTGAATCTAAAATAAAATGAGGAGAAAATGGTTGGTGATGATATGATCTTCTAAGTTATCAGAAGTGTTCTAGTTCTAAAATGAAGGATAGTTGCAGGATATACACTTTAAAAATTATTATTTAAAGTATTAGAGAATTTTTTACCCTATTATCATGTACCAATGCTCTTTGCTTACCTTTATAGTGGAACCTCCCACTAGATTGATTAATTTGATTTTGTAGAGTCTCTGGCTCTATTTACTTTCATGGCCCCAATATATTTTCAAAAGAAACTACAACTACTCCCACCAAATTCATGCCCCTGCCCCCTCCACACAAACACACACACACATAATTCCTTGTAGGCCTATTTCTACATTTATGTAGCTAATAGCAAAAGAGAATCTTGCCTTTAATTTAACTGTACAACAGTGTAATGGTAAGAATAATATGTTGTAGTCAGTTGATAAATTTCAAGTTTTAGCTTTACTACATAAACATATGCTGGAAGCCAATTCCAGCATGTCATAATTTGAAGAGTTTCATCAAAAATTGATGGAACTTGGGGACTCACAGGGCTGAGTCACATATGTTATCGCCTGTTGGGAATAGCTAAAGGCATTTCCCCAAACCTGAAAAGGATGGTTGCTTGCTGCCAGACAGTTCAGGGTATCTTATCTACATGTTATTGCCTCCTCCTGGCCAAACACCTGAACAGTCAAAGGCAAGTCCTCATTCTGACAATGCACTCTGTAGACAAAATCTACCTTTTGATGTGTATATCTCCACCTTGTCTTAGGACAATTTGTGTTAATAAAAAGCAGGGGGTCTTGAGACAAAAAGAATTTGGTTTTCTTCAGCCAAGCTTCTCTGACCACTCCCCCACTGCCCTGCCAAATGCCTTTCAAAATTATGTTTTGTCTCTGGACTCTTAATCTATGCACAGCTCTTCTCCAGATTGCTGAACCCTTCTCAATGCCAAATCAAGTCCCCAGCATTACACACACACACACACACACACACACCCTTTGACAAGGTCTTAACATAAGAATTTTAGTTTCCTTAGATGAGAAATATTTTTCATAGAATATAAAGTTTATGTAAGATGTATATTAAATACAAAAATATCCAATCCAGTTTTTCTGCAATTTGAATCTATTTGAACTTGTAATTGAAAATAATGAATTTCTAAGGCCTGGCAAATTTCTCTTTTTTTAAACTGCAGATGTGAATGATTTCCAAAAAAACACAATAATATTGCAATAATGACACCTTGCTTATCAGGTTGTGTTGTTATTATTATTGTTTGGTTTTGTTAATTTCTTATGGAAATCAGGGAATGAAATTTTGTTGGTGAGATAAAACTATTTTCCAACTCTTTTATAAAACCCAACTATATTTTATTTCAATAGTCTTGAAAACTGTCAGATAAAATTAGTTATTAAAATGATAGTATATTTTAGAAATGTTAATAGCTAATAATATATATTAAGTTGTATGTTTTTACTGTTTTAGATTATTTTAAACAGCATGTCAATGGCTTCTATAGGCTACTAATATAATCTGTAGTTTTTGTTAGGTATGAAGGAAACTAGCGAATGAAGCATAGCCATGAAATTTCCTAATATGTGCTGTGTGTGTTCATATTGGTTTTGTATATCTGTGTATCCATAGCTTATCTAATAAAAGAGTAATATGCAAATTAAACATCACTCTGCTATACCATAAGCCACGCCCACAAGCCAATCAGGAGAAAGTATGCAAATTAACACCAACCAAGATGGCTGCATCCACAGAATGAGCAGGAGGGAGGCTTGGGTTTCCCTGGCAATAGAGGAAGCAAAGCTTTCCACACATCCTGGCAGGCCCAGGCCTCCACTCAAGGCTACAAAGTTCAATTATAGAAGATAAATCCCAACAGAAATGGCTGCCTCTACAGAGTGAGCAAGAGGCTTGGCTTTTCTCCAGGTGACAAAGTTTCAATTATAGAAGATAAATAAATCCCAGATACCAGGGCCTCCACTTGGGTTGCTGAGGGACATGGCTGGCCTGCAAACCACCACAGGCCCCTCACCCAGGCTGTCCCATGCCCCAAGAGGAACCCCCACCCTGATCTGGGACTCCTTCAGGGCAAACCAGCGGGCCCCCATCCATGCACCAGGCCTCTATCCTGTTTAATAAAAGAATAATATTCAGATTGACCATCACTCTAACACACAAGGTGGCTGCCCCCTTGTGGTTGAAGATGGCTGCCCCCATGTGAACATAAGATGGCCACCACAAGATAGCCAGCAGGGGAGGACAGTTGGGAGGGACCAGGCCTGCAAGGGAGGCCAATTGGTGGTGATCAAGCCTGCAGGTGAGGGAAGTTAGGGGTGACCAGGCAGCCAGAAGAGGGACGGTGGGAGTGACTAGGCCTGCAGGGAAGGGCAGATGGAGGAGACCCAGGCCTGCAGGGGAGAACAGTTTGTGGGGGGGACCAGGCCTGCAGAGGAGGGCAGTTAGAGGTGACCAGGCCCCAGGGGATGGCAGTTAGGGGCAAACAGGCTGGCAGGGGAGCAGTTAGGCATCAATCAGGCTGGTAGGCAGAAGTGGTTAGGGACAATCAGGAAGGCAGGCAGACAAGCAGTTGGGAGCCAGCAGTGCTGGATTATGAAAGGGATGTCCTACTGCCTGACTGGATCAGGCCTAAACGGGCAGTCAGACATCCCTCAAGGGGTCCCAGATTGGAGAGGGTACAAGCTGGGCTGAGGGATACTCCCCCCGCCCCTGCCCCTCATGCATGAATTTCATGCACTGGGCCAATAGTGTACACATAACATGCTTTATATTATATATTTGTTTTATATCAGCTAAACCCATACATTTACTATATATATATATAACAAAGTGTGTAGAGGAACTTTATTTTTACCTTATTAACAAAATTATGAAAATTCTAATAATTTTGACTCATCATACCTCACCAGCATTATCTGTTACCATCCACTTGGGGGCAGCATATCCTAAAGCCAGATAAATTACTTGAAAGAAAGGAAGTCCTGAGTGAGATCAGGGTTTTACATTTATAGCTGTCACAGGATACACAGATATTTGTATATCATAGTTTTGAAAGTGCTTTTACAAACAATTTCTTGTTTAATCCTCATAAACTTATTATACCTTAACTTTATTTTATAAATGAAGAAATCAAGGTCAGAGAAGTTGAAAATTTTCTGACAATTGAGGGCTTTGTAATTATATCTCATTTCCATGAGTTATATATTTCTCATACCACTACATTTTGGCTACAAAGTTATGGTAATAAAATCATTGACAGAGATGCCATCTATACAGAAAGCAGTTTATAGGTGAAATTTAGAAAGTGCTATTAAAAATTCTTTTTTTAAAAAAAAATTCTGGCAGAGAAATCTCAAATATCATTAGCTTTGATTTCTGCTTCAACTGGTATTTACCATCTCAGCTAAATGGAGGAATTTGTGTCTTGCACTCTTCCATTCCTTACCCGTATAATAAACTATTTCTTGTCTCACTTAGGAGATAAAAAGATTAGTTTATTGGCTTTATCTCTCTTCTAAATTCACTTGCATGGACACAGTACTTTTCAAGAAATTTAACCTAGAAGTACCAAACTTTTGAATCTCAAAAATGCTCCTGAGCATTTTTGTCATCTTTTAGTTAAAAATATCACAAGTAAATGGTCCTTCTATTCAGATCCTCAACTATTGAGGCATTATGGATGTTGAGGTAAAAAAATCAAGATATCATGACTACTGCCAATAATTCTAATTAAAAGATTCCTAAAATATTCATTTTTTTCTATGTAGGGATGTGTATAGGAGTAGTTTTCTTATGGAAGTTGTGGTTTGGAAGACAATCTGCAGGTCATCCTATCTAATAAAAGAGTAATATTAAATTGACCATTACTCCAACACATAAGATGGCCACCACAAGGTGGCCAGCAGGGAGGGCAGTTATGGGCAATCAGACCAGCAGGGAAGGGTAGTTGGGAGGGACCAGGCCTGCAAGGGAGGGAAATTGGGAGGGATCAGGCCTGCAGGGGAGGGCAGTTAGGGTTGACAGGGCCAGCAGGGGAGGGTAGTTAGGGGTGATTAGGCTGGCTGGGGAGGGCAGTTGGGGGGGGACCAGTCCTGCAGGGAAGGACAGTTAGAGGCAACAGGCCAGCAGGGGTGGGCGGTTAGGGGTGACCAGGTCTTCAGGGGAGGGCAGTTGGTGGTGACCAGGCCAGCTTGGGAGTACAGTTGTTGGGAACCAGATCAGCTGGGGAAGGCAGTTTGGGGTGGCCAGTCCTGCAGGGGAGAACAGTTAGAGACAACCCAGTTGGCCCAGGGAGGGAAGTTAGGGGTGACCAAACCTGCAGGGGACGGCAGTTGGAGGTTGACCAGATTGGCAAGAGAGAGCAGTTAGGGTGACTGGGCCAGCAGGGGAAGGTAATTGGGAGCAACCAGGCCAGCAGGGAAGGACAGTTAAGGGTGACCAGGTCAGCAGGGGAGGGCACTTAGGGCAATCAGGCCAGCCATAGAGCAGTTAGATGTTGATCAGGCTGGTAGGGGAGTGATTAGGGAGTGATCAGGCTGGCAGGCAAAAGTGGTTAGGGCAATCCAGCAGGCGAGCAGTTGGAGTCAGCAGTGCTGGATTGTGAAAGGGATGTCCAACTGCCCATTTAGGCCCAATCCCACCAGGACTGGGCCAAAAGGGACAGTCAAACATCCCTCGAGGTGTACCAGATTGGACAGGGTGTTGGCTGGGCTAAGGGACACCTTCCCATCCTGCTCCCTATGCATGAATTTTGTGCACTGGGCCTCTAGTTTAAGATTAAATAAGAAATTTCTATACTAATAAAAGGGTAATATGCTAATTATGGAAGACATCTTCCAGACAACCTTCCAGACATCCTTCAAGACAAAGTTTCAGCAGCTGTGAAGGGCTGAGGTGGAGCTGCAAAGGGCCTAGGTGTGGCTGTGAAGGGCCAATCCTCAGGCCAGCAATCGTAGCAGCAGCCAGGTAATGGGGCAGCACCTTCCCCTGTTCTGTCAGATCCTTTACTGTAGAGGGAGGCCAGGCTGAGGCTTAGGCCACAGGCCAGGGAAAAGATGGTTAGAGGTGATCAGGCCAGCAGGGGAGCAAGTTAGGGGGGATCAGGCTGGCAGGGAGGGCAAGATAGGGTCAATAAGTCCGGCATGGGGCAAAGTAGGAGTGATCAGGCAGGCATGCAAAGGCAGTTAGGGGTGATCAGGTAGGTAGGCAGAGGCAGTGAGGGGTGGTCAGACAGGTAGGCAAAGGGATTAGGGATGATCAGTCAGGCAGGCAGAAGGGTTAGGAGCCAGCGATTCCAGATTGTGAGAGAAATGTTTGATTGCCAGTTTAGGCCCACAGGGATTGGGCCTAAACCAGCAGTAGGACATCCCCTGAGGGATCCCAGATTGGAGAGGGTGCAGGCTGGGCTGAGGTACCCTCCTTCTCCCCCCAACCTCTATGCACAAATTTCATGGGCTTCTAGTTTATTAATATTCTTATTTCCTATGTAATAATGAAATAAATCTTTTTCACTTTTCCTATGCATATAATTATAGCTATCATGCTTACCAAATCTTTAACCCATTTTCTTATATGAGCCAGAAAAAAATTTCATCTAGGAGAATTTTGGTGAAAAAGAATGACATTTTAAAGTTAGTACTTTGAGATTTGAATATCTGAAAAATACATTTAGGAAGAGTAATTGCTTAATTCCAAGGTGACATGGTGTTGTTTTCACGTTTAATAATGCAATTCAGGTGTTGTATTTGATAAGAAGAACATTAATTTGTACCATTTCTTAATTCAGAATGTACTTACATTTTATTGTATTTTGGGGTTATAGGGTGATCAACTTGTAATCGTTTTATGAGTAAATGAAAGGACTATGAATTCATAATAAGAAAGTTTTATATAACTCAATTGTGTCATGCATAATGATAATAATAATAATAATAATAAGATCTACAATCTTTGTTTTTATCTATTTTACACTATAATTTTAGACTCAAAATTTTGTTTATTATTTATACTATATGACATGTCATTTAGACATGCCATTCTGTCTTCTGTCATTTTATGTATTTTTGCTAGTCTTTTCCTTCTTCTTTCTTCCTTCTCTTTTACTCACTCCTTTCCTTGCTTCCTCCCTCCCTTCCTTCCTTCTTTCCTTTTTAACATTTTATTTCATTTTAAAAAATACTATTGTTATTTTAATTTATTTTGTTCAGCCATGTCATTTGTAAATTCTAATATATTTTTATTTTTGTTTATATATTTCTATAAAATAAACATTTATATATTATTTATTCAGAGATATATAATTCCACACATCAAATAAAATATTATCCTTCACAAAAGGAAATCTTTAGTAGGACTTTATTCTTTTGTTCATAGCCTTCTCTTTCATGCAGCATGTACAATAAAAACTTTAATAAGGTTTTCTTCCCACTCTCCTCTCTTTCAATTCCTGAGTTTTAGTGTAAAGCTTGGGGATTCCTGGATTCTTAGGTTATAGTTAAATAGTTCCTTAGACTTTTCAATTGTTCTTTTCTTTTATCTTCAAATTTTATTAGCTTTCACCTTTAGATTTATAACTATTACATATACATGACCATTGCAACCAATAAAAAACTTCAAAGTTATTTAACAAAAATTTGACAATTTTGTTTTTCCCTTTGCAAGCTTTTCTTACTTATTCGGACCCCTTGGCTAACATTAATCAATTGTATATTTTTCTGAGTATATATATATATACATATATATATATATATATATATATATGTGTGTGTGTGTGTGTGTGTGTGTGTGTGTGTGTGTGTGTGTATGTGTGTGTGTATATATATCCACATATATTATAAAATGTATGTGTGTATGGGCTTTTGGTGAACTTGACAAGAGCATCTGATGAGATGATAGAGGTGAAAAATTTCACTGGATTTTTCAAGGAGGAGAGAATTTGGAGATTTTGAATATATGGTAGTCAACACCTTCTAATAGTCTGTTGTAAAGGAGCATAGAAATGTGCATGCTGGAGACTTATGAACAATAAAGAGATTTTTGTATTTTATTTTTAACATGGAAGAAATAACATCTGTGAAATGAGGGAATGATTGTGAAAAGAGATGGGAAAGAGAGCAAGTGGGCATGGGAGACAGTGCATTAAGAGAAAAAGGTACATATGAAGGGCATGAGGATCAGACATACAAAGGCTGATTGACAAGAGTTCGTGGTAATTCTCTTCTGATTACCTTTGTCATGAAGTGGAATGTGGTTTTGGAGGCTTGAGAACAGCAGAGAAAGTATGAAATTATCTTAGGAGAGTGGGAAGTGAATGAAAACCGAATGCCGGAGAGGCGATGGCTATAAAATGATGATTATGAATATAAATATTACTATTCAGCATGATTATATGGATTTCCCAGCCACCTTTACTAGTAGCTGTTAACATTGGGATTTTGCCAGACCAATATGAGGATAGGGTAAATGATCTAAGATGTATGATTGATGTAGCATAAAATCTCAGCTGGGTAAAGTGGAAAATCACAATGTGAGAGGAAATGGGGGAATGTGGCAAGCAGAAAAACCAATGGGTTGTTTTCCCAATGTATTGAAAGATTGCTGGAAGACAAATACCATAAGATTTCATTTGTATGTGGAATCTAATGAACAAAATAAAAAAATAGAAACAAACTCATAGATTCAGAGAACAGAATGAAAGCTATCAGAGGGGAGAGAAGTTGGGAGACTGGATGAAATCCATGAAGGTATTAAGCAAAAACAACAAAAACTCATGTACACAGGCCACAGTATGGTGATTACCAGAGGGAAGGTGGGGGTGGGGGGTGTGGAAGAGGGTAAATGAGATAAATGGTGACAGAAGGAGACTAGACTTCGGAATGTGAATGCACAATGGTACTATTGATATATTATAGAATTGTACCCTTGAAACCTATATAATTTTTTGAGACCTATATAATTTTATTGACCAATGCAACTTCAATGAATTCAACTTTAAAAAGGTTGCTGGACCTGCAATAGTATCAAGAGTGAGTTCAATGAATATTTGGATATCTCCTTCTGAAAAATTTTCTCTTTATCAACTTCACACATTTTTATAAAAACTTATTTTGTCAATTTTTGTATTTTGGGTAATAGTATCTTTATCTCTCATATCTGTTATAAATATTTTTATGAATATACTTACCTTTCTTATTTACAAAATCATTTTCAAACAGTTTTTAAGCACATTAACAGTGTCTTTATTTTTCTACTCATTTTATTAGTTTCTCCTCAACACTGTTCAAGTCCATTTCATCTTATTTTGAGATCTTTATACTAGTTGTGTTATTTTTGGTATAAATTCTTCTAATAATTTTCTCAAAATGTAGTAAATGGAATACTGTTTGAACCATTAAATGTTCTCAAAATATTTTACTTTGGTATTGCTACATGAGTAATATTTTGGCAGGAGTTTCTTAGAGCACAAACACTTTTCTCAAAAGCTATAGACATTATACTTTCCATTATTACAAAGGGAAAACCCAATAGTGGTCCGATTTTTCTCCCTTTGAAATAAAATAAACCAATTTATTCTGACAGAGCATAAACGTTTTTCTCTTCAAATGTTGAAAAATTTCCAGTGTGAGTTTTTGTTTCTTAAAGCCTGTCTTGGACTTATTGGACACATTTCATCTAAAATTTTAATTTATTCTTTAGCATAGTAAAACACTTTTAAAAATTATTTTTTGATTATTGAATTTGTTGTCCCAAGTTTTGTCTTTGTAAATCCTTTTTTGTTGTCTACAGAGTATTCATCTCTCTTCCATTTCTCTAACCCTTAATCTTGTCACTTATATTTTTCACTTTTCTGTATATTATTTATAGAATCATTCTTTCATCTAACTTTTAAGATAACTCCGTTTTCAGGAGTACTTATTTCTGTTCCACTATTGATATTTTTAAATTTGGAAAGTACAATTTTAAAAAAATTTGTTCACATTTCTAATTTTTTTTTATTTAAAAATCTTCTGCTTCTTTCATTGAGTCTATTTAAATAGGATCTTCCTGTCCTGTGGGTTCTTTTTAATATTACTCAAATAAGATCTTCCTGTTGGTGTATTTTCATGTAGCCTTCCTGCTTAAAGAGACTAAATCCCCAAAAGTGTTCTTTCATGGCCGTTTACTTATTCTGGCCAGGCTGTCCATTTTCTTCGTCTCTCAATAATCATTGGTTAACCAATTCCAAAAATATTTTGCTCTATTTTAGTTTTGTACTCTAAGTACTGTACTACTGTATTTCCTATATTCTACAGAAAGATCTGTTTTTTCCAATCCCAAAATATTATACTAATTTATTTATTTATTTAAAAATTTTACACAGTCTTAAATTCAACCTAGTTGTATTTTCTATAGGTTTTTTGGACTGTGTCATACTTACTATCTAAGTAAGTAAACTATCTGACTCAAATTATTTAATCACTCAGTACCTCCATTTATAAAATGAAACTAATAATAGTGTTTATTTAAAAGAGAGTTTTTCAGATTAAATGAAATGATACAAGGTCAGCCCTGAGCATAGAAAGTAATCCATGCTAGTTCTTGGGGTTTCATTTGTGGTTTTTAATAACTGTGTCCTAGAGAAATTACTTAATAAATACTTAATGATAACTCATTCTAGTCACCCCTATACTAACTCCTCATCTTACTGGCTTTGCAAATTACTAGCCCTTTTAACTTAAACATTCCATTTACTTTGCGCCCAAACAAATCTAGAGAAAAATACTATTGTGGTAATTGGTCTCACTTTAAATATATTTTATTGATTTTTTTTTTTTTACAGAAAGGAAGGGAGAGAGATAGAAAGTCAGAAACATCTATCGGCCGCCTCCTGCATGCCCCACAGGCCCCACAGTGGAGATGTGCCAGCAAGCAAGGTACATGCCCCCAACCTGAATCGAACCTGGGACCTTTCAGTCCGCAAGCCAACACTCTATCCACTGAGCCAAACCCGTCTCAGCTGGTCTCACTTTAAATTCAAGTTCATGACCATGCACCCAGGTTTCTTTCTCTATTTCTTTCTCACTCTCCTACTATCCTGGAAAACCTTCTGACATCTCCTTTCCTGTTTTTCTTTGCTATATTTTCTGTTTTAATTTTTAGGCCACCACTCGTAAGCTTCTTTTTTGTTGAAATGTTTTAACCTATGCTATTCAGAATATGGTGGTAGAAATGTTCTAAATACTGTGCTTAATCAACTCAGACAAATGGCAAATATATTTACACTAGGGCCCAGTGCACAAATTCATGCACCTTGAAAGAAACTATGGGTCATGACGCTGCAGTGGGCACAGGGGCAGATCTCAGTCCATCCTCCACACTCCTGCCTGGTCCCTCTTTTTAAAAAAAATTTTTTTAAATATATTTTATTGATTTTTCACAGAGAGGAAGGGATAGAAAGTTAGAAACATCAATGAGAGAGAGACATTGATCAGCTGCCTCCTGCACACCCCCTAGTAGGGATGTGCCTACAAACCAATGTACATGCCCTTGACCAGAATTGAACCTGAGACCTTTCAGTCTGCAGGCCGACGCTCTATCCACTGAGTCAAACCGTTTTGGCCTGCCTGGACCCTCTTGCTGTGGCCCCCCTGTCTGCTGGCCGCCCTGCTCCTACTACCACTGCTCTCCCATGCACTGATGGTGCAGAGTAATTGGGGTTAGTGCCAGCAGTGGGTACAAGCGGGGCTGGCTACTCACTCTGGCAGCAGGTGTGAGTGCCTGGTTGGACTACGGTAAGCAGGAGCAAAGAATTTTCAATAACCACCAGAGGCTCAACCTGATGACAGCAACTGACCACCTGCCTTAGTCTGGTGCCCACCCCCCACCCCCTCACAAACATATTCCATCATCCTGCTGCCCATGTTCCATGATCTGCTGCCTGCTGCCAATGCCTGCCATGTTCCGTGTGATCAGCACATGTTATAGCGACCAGTTGTTTGATTTTTTGGATTTGCATATTGGGATATATATATCCAATATATAACCTCTCCAGGTTTCATTCATGAGGGCTTCATGATAACATAAAATGATTGTATGCACTGAAGCTGCATGTCAGCAGTGTAAGTAAGACTTCTCCATCACTGACAAAAAAAATACCTTATAATACTAGATATATACATTATCTAGTACTCCGCTATTATGGTAACAAATAAAAATGTCAAAGTTCACTCAGCATTCTCAGAGGACTGTTGAGGGTAACTTGTGGCAGATATTAAGACCCATTCCCTTGAATAAACTCTAGAGTACTAAAGAACAATAGTTAAAATGAAATAATTATAAAAGTAAAAAGTGACATCATATGCCCCATAACAAAATTATTTTATCCAGGGGAATTGTTTTTTTTTTAATATATTTTTTATTGATTTTTTACAGAGAGGAAGGGAGAGGGATAGAAGGTTAGAAACATCAATGAGAGAGAAACATCGATCAGCTGCCTCCTGCACATCTCCTACTGAGGATGTGCCTACAACCAAGGTACATACCCTTGACTGGAATTGAACTTGGGACCGTTCAGTCTGCAGGCCAATGCTCTAACAACTGAGCCAAACCACCTAGGGCCAGGGGCATTGTATTTTATGAATAATCACTTCTTTCTCAAATAGCTCTAGTATTTTGTACAAACTATGTAATTTGAGATGACACAAAGGAAAGAGTTGCAACAAGTTCATAAAAACAAGAAGCAATCAGTGACAATAAAGGTTTTGAAAGACTCTGGTCTTCAGCCTGGTCTCCCATAGAGGACCCCCAAAGAGCTCAAAGGTATCCAGAACCAGATATAAATTAGCTGGCTTACTCTGAACATCACTGTTCTTCATTTTTGTACTCTAGTCTTAGGAAAAGTTTCTTTGTGTAGATTCATTCCGTGTGTAGGTACTATTTTAATGAGAAAAATTTTAAATGGTAAACTTCTTTACCTCTCTATTATAGTGTAACTGACCACTTATAAATCAAATTGTAGTCAAGAAATTTATTTATAAATCACGTATTTTGGAACACATTTTTCTGGTTTTACTTATTCTATAGTTCAAAACCAGCTTAAACCAAACACTTCCCTTAGAAAAAATTAACTTTAAATACTGTACACAATAAAGTGTTCTATATGCCTTAATCACGATCCAACAATAACCTTGTGGAATGTGTGCTCAGAGTGCAAACTTGGAGTGCTGAAAGAGGTGCCTCTGCTGGGGACTGTACACTCTGTACCTTTCATTCAAACAAATGATAATACATAGAGGTTAAAATATCTTAACATTTTCATCTCTACTGACTCACATGCCAGGAAAATAATATGTCAGTGTGGAGAGATGCTAGGGAGAAAGAGTCATTTTATAGATTAGTATATATATATATTTTATTTATACTAAATAAAAAACATCCCAGAACTTGCCCACTCCTGGCATTTGTGAAGTCAAGAGTACAAATGAAAGCTCACAGCCTTTTCCAGCTCCAAATGGGTCTTATATAAATGTATTTGGATAAACTAAGCAGCCACATAGCTATTTTGGCAGAATTAGAAATCAGGGTCCTGTCAGAATTCCTTTGCTCAATTCATGCTGTTTATTATCGTCACTTAGACTTTTTAACTATATATATATTCCTGGTTGCACAGTCAAGTTAAAAATATATATACACCCTATATATATATATATATGTATATGTTTGTGTGTGTGTGTATATATATATATATATATATATATATATATATATATATATATATTTCCTTTTCACAGAACAGAAGTCCCTAGTAGTATTATTTTTAATTAAATTTTATTGGGGTCAACATGAACATATAAGTTTCATATACAAATTTTTAAGTTACCAAATCTGTGTATAGTACCACATGTCCACAACTCAAAGTCAAATCTTCTGTTACTTCATATTAGGACTCCTTTCTCCCTTATGAACACAAACAACAGTGTGATAGTTGCCAGAGAGAGGGGCGCATTGGTATTGTATCTCAAGCTACTACATATCAATTAAACTCCAAAAGTTAGGTCATTAAAATGCATTTCTAAAAAATTGAATAAGCATTTTTAAAATATAGAAACCAATTGTCCAACTTATTGCCTATAAAATTGTTATTCTAAACTAGAGGCATGATGCAAAAATTTGTGCATGGGTGGGGTATGGCCTGCCCACCCTGATTGGGGCTGATCATGGCCAGGCCAGGGGTGGAAGGGGCCAGAAAGGTTGGCTGGCAAGACCCATTCCTGATCGGGTTGGTTGGCCAGCTACAATGGGCATCAGATTGACCCGTCATTCTGGTTGTCTCGGCATTCCAGTTGCTGGCTTTCTATATATATAGACTCAACATTATATAGAAATATGGTAAAATCAATGAGGTTATTTTTATTATATGTGTAGTGAGATGGAAGGGACAATCATATTTTAATGTTGTAAGGAAAAGGAAATTAGAGAGGGTAATTAAAAAGAGAAACTTCCTTTTCATTTTAGAGTTTTACAAAAACTCTTTATTGAGCAGTATTATGACCTTAAACATTTTAAAATGGTTTTTGAATATCAGGACAAAATATAAAAATATGCATGAAATTTGTGTGAAAAACATTCATACCACATTAATGACAATGTGTTTAGCAAGAATATTTTCACTTCAGAAAAAGAATAGCCAATGTCTCTATTGACTTTCAGAATCCAAGAGTTCTTTTGTCTATAATAAACAAGCCATGAAACATAAAATTAGACTTTTACTTATTTCTTTGGATTTTACTTACACTTGAAGGATCCACGTGGAAGTATTAAAGCTAGGTTGTATAACATTGTTTTTGGCAACCACATCACATAGTATCTCATTATTACTCATGTCAAATTGTTCTCATTCTCTGGGAAATTGCATTGGATAAATGCTTTGAATTAAACACACCTGTGATTGCTCAATGGGGCAGATCTATAGCTATAAAACAAAGTTTTGTCTAAAGCAGTTCATAATTGCCTCCTAGTTCTGGCATGCCTTTGTCTGACTTCCTTCCTTCCTTCCTTCCATCCTTCCTTCCTTCCTTCCTTCCTTCCTTCCTTGTGTGTTTTTAAGTGTATCTCTATACGAGGTTAATCATATTTAATTTCTCATTTCATGGTATACATGTGAATATGGATTTAGCAGAACAATTTTGAAGCAATATTCTCTGTATGTTTATTCCATCTATATTTATTTGTTCCTACCTTCTTCTTCAAAGTGAATCATCTGGACACCAATTTTCTGGTAATGATTTTGGAATTCTAACATAAATTTAAAAGTTAAATATAATTCTGTTCATTAACATTTAGTAAGAATTTATTGGTGTTCAATAATATATCATTTTCAAATGTGTGTGTGTGTGTGTGTGTGTGTGTGTGTGTGTGTGTGAGAGAGAGAGAGAGAGAGAGAGAGAGAGAGAGAGAGAGAGAGAGAACAGGGAAGACACTTTGGATAGGTTAATACAAAGATTTCAGCTTCAAATAAAATATTACATCTGATACCAAATTGTTCAAACAGAAAATATTGCTTTGAGGGGGAACCATAAATCTTACGGAAGAACGAGATGAGATGTTCCTGCACAAGTAAAAAACTAAAATATCTTTTGGGAATCAGGCAAGTCACTTAAATGCGTAAATCATCAAGAGGCAGTAGTGAAGCTTACGTTGAACTGGATGAAGACTGTTTGTCCTAGCTAAAGATATTCAAATTCTTTAAAGGGTAAAGTTAAACAAACCAAATCCACAGAACTAAAAATACTACTGGCTGAACAGGAATTTCAGTTGCCCTTAGATTCCCCGACATTTTTCCTGGAAGTCATCAGGGATAGTCCCAGGCTCATGGGGTGATCTCTAACTTCCTCTCTTCTGTCCCAGCTCATGAAAACAAATCTCCTCCTGCTTCCAGTGCCCACAAAATAAGCAGAGGATGTATCTACTTAAAAGTCATCACTCTGGAATTATCAATATTTGCTGGTCTTCTTCAGTATACTGATAGGTGAGACCAAGATGAAAAGAAGCTTCCTCAGTTTATCCACCCAGGCATTGTGAAACTCCAAATGATAGGGATAAAGGGATAACTCCCACACAGCATGAAAAATTACTTTACCCCTCAAATACTGGTCTACTGTGTGTGACCCCAATTTTGTGCTTTGGCTGTTTTCCTCTTCTATGTAAGCTGCATGCACTCACACATGGGACGAGATATTTAAATTTTTCACTGCCAATTCAGATGTAGCTAGACAAACTACATATCAGTCTAAATTCACTGTCTACTAATATAACCATGGGATAGAGGCCTCTTTTAGTAGAAAGGTATGGGATGATATTAGTCAGTATAATCATCTTACCTTAAAAAACCTATTAATAACTCTGGAGATAAAACTTCCAACCTGCAAGTTATAAGCAGACCCATTGATCACCATCATCGATATAAAGTATCTGTATCCTAGGAGAAAATATCTGTATCTCAGGAGGATCCAAGATGGCGGCATAGGTAACCCCCTACACTACTGCCTCGCAAAACAATTTCAAAACTAGAACTAAAAGACAGAACGGACATCATCCAGAACCACAGGAAAGCTGGCTGAGTGGAAATTCTACAACTAGAAGAAAAGAGAGGGGCTCACAGAGACCCAGAGGAGCTACAAAAAGCTGAGGTACGGAGAAGTGTGCGTGGAGAGAGCCGGTGCCAGAGTACCTGGCAGGAGGGAGACAGAGACTCCCAACTGCACTGAGTCCCTTATCCCATGGCACTGAACCCCCGGTTCAGCTGAAACTCATATGGGGGAGTTTGCACTGTGAAAAAGGAGAAGTGCAAGGAAATTGGGGGTGCAGCAAAAGAGCAAAAGTTTGGTGGAGAGCACAACACTGCGCGCACAAGGTCGACTGCTGATTGTGCCACTGGCTTTCATGTGTGGGTGGGAGACAGAGCCTCCCAACTGCACCACTTCTAACTCTACTAAATCTCAGTTTCGGGTGAGACCCTGGGGACCCAGACTCATATGGTCCTGGAGTTCAGGGGAGCTGGAAAGGTAGTGGTCTAGAAGCACTGTGAGCACACAGGGATCGCTCCTGCTATTACGCAGGGGCCATGTAGGGCAAGGTCGACTGGAAGGCAAGGTGGTCTGTTTAGCCCTGAGACTTCACCCCTCACAAGCAAAAAAAAAAAAGAGGCTTTTGCAGTTTTGCAAGTCTTGTATCATAAGGAAGAATCCAACACAGAAGTTCTCCTGGCATAATGAAAATGTGGAGACAAAGAAAGAGATCACAAACAAAGAAATGGAGGAAAACAAACGACTGGATATAGATTTCAAAACCACAGTTAAAAGGTTTTTCAAGAATCTTCTAGAAAAAATGGATAAATTTAGCGAGAGCCAAGAGATGAAAAAGGACCAACTAGAAATGAAAATGGACCAACTAGAGATGAAAAAGGACCAAGTAAAAATTAAACATACACTGTCTGAAATAAAAAATATTATACAGAGACCTAACAGCAGACTAGAATAAGGCAAGAATCAAGTCAAAAATTTGAAATATAAAGAATCAAAAAACACTCAACTGGAAAAGTAAGAAGAAAAAAGAATCCAAAAATATGAAGATAATGTAAGGAACCTTTGGGACACCTTCAAGCATACCAACATCAGAATTATGGGGGTGCCAGAAAAAGAGAGAGAACAATTTACTGAAAACCTATTTGAAGAAATAATGACTGAAAACTTCCCACATCTGGTGAAAGAAATAGACTTACAAGTCCAGGAAGCACACAGAACCCCATATAAAAGGAATTCAAAGAGGACTATACCAAAACACATCAAAATTAAAATACCAAGAGCAAAAGACAAAGAGAGAATATTAAAAGCAGCAAGAGAAAAACAGTTAATTACCTACAAGAGAGCACCCATCTGATCGTCAGCTGATTTCTCAACAGAAACTATGCAGGCCAGATGGGAGTGGCAAGAAATATTCAACGTGATGAATATCAAGAACCTACAACCAAGAATATTCTATCCAGCAAAGCTATCGTTCAGAATTGAAGGTTAGATAAAGAGCTTCACAGATAAGAAAAAGCTAAAGGAGTTCATCAACTCCAAACCAGTATTATATGAAATGCTGAAAGGTACTCTTTTAGATGAGGAAGAAGAAAAAGGTAAAAGATAAAAAATTATGAACAACAAATACATACCTATCAACAAGTGAATCTAAAATTAAGTTAATTAAAAATTTGATGAACAGAATAAACTGATGAATATAATAGAAACAGGAACACAGAAAGGGAGTGGACTGATAATTCTCAGAGGAAAGGGGTTAGGGGGTGCAGGGAGAGGCTGGACAAAAATCATACACCTGTGGATGAGGTCAATGTGGGGGAGGTAAGGGTAGAGGGAGGGGTGGGAGCCCAGGGAGGGGAGCTATGGAGGGAAAAAAAGAAAAGCAAATGTAATAATCTGAATAATAAAGATTTAATTAAAAAAGAAGAAAATATCTGTCTCCCAAAAAGCAGCAATTGTCTTCCATTTTAAAATTTTAAAAAATGTTAACAATACCCATAATCAATGCTATAATTTATATTTGCATAGAGCATTACAGTTTGCATGAATATGTCCAACAAAACTTCAGAGAATACATAGATTGTGACTTTACTGTGTTAGAAACTGGAGAAATGGATAAGATATATTGTCATTTATAGACAATTAAATTACTTATGTATCAGTACATAATTCAGACTGGTAAGAAATAACAAGAAGTTAATAAATGTGCTTTGTGTTTCAATAGAGAAAATCACATAATAAATATAATAAACATATTATATATATATATATATATACTATTTCATGGCTTAAGACTTCAACTTCCTTTATATTTTCACTATCAATCCAGAAATGTGTGTGTATGTGTATATTTTCATAATAAAATGCAGGGTTGTTAAATAAATGGGGGAAAGATGATCCAATCAATAAAATGCTTTCAGAGAACTGGTTAGCTAGCTTCATTGCCCTGATATAAATCTGGTACATTAGAAATGTTACTATAAATTCTGCTTAGGGAAAAAAGACAGTAGACAATGTGAGGATTTAGTTTAATAGTTTTTCTTGGCAAAATTTAGAAAACAGATATTAAGATCTTTGAATAGATCTCAATAAAGAGAACTCTCATTTTTCCATCCATGTTCTGAGAAAAAGCATAAAAGGTAAAGATAAAAGCCAAATTAATTTTATTACTAATTGAAACCATTCAATGAATTTAATTTTATGTTTGTTGGACAGATCAGCTTGTTAATACTGACCTCAAAATTAGGCAAACTTAGATCTAAGTAATTCTGAACTGGGGTAGTTCTACATGTCTATATGTGGGGTCTACACCTGGAGGAGTGAAGTAGAATATTTTAGTGGCCAGAATATCTGTCAGTTGGTAGAAATGCACAGCTGAACAAAGTGTGTCCAGTTATTTTTTTTTCAAATTTACTAATTGAATACTGATTTAATCTCACTGGTGTTAGAGTCAGTAGAGGAAGAGGCCTGAAGTAATAACAGAGTTTTTTTCATAAAAAGGAAACAAAATGGGTGGAAGAAGCATTCCTCACTAACACACTTTCAATATGTGTGTTCTTTATTCACTGGTTTAACCATTAAACTGTGATTAACCAGGGATAAGGTCATTACCCTTGAGGGATGAGATCAACAGTTTAAATCAGAACTATTTTGGCACCAACTCTGCCATTTCGCTATTCCAATACCAATCTATCCTTCTGGGGCTGCTGGTGAGTAGTCATATTTTTCCCATAAAATGACTCAAAACAGCATATTAGTTAAGTCAACTTAAAAGTCATTCTATAATTTAATCCCTATTCATTTCTCAATCAAATTATATCTAGCCCTGCTGATCAAAACAGATTATCAGAGATTATGCAATTAAATTAAATAGTATTATTGGAATAAAATGCAATAAAAAGTTCTAATCATTAAATGTTAATAGCATAGAAGAAACCAAGATGGTGGCATAGGTGAACACCTAAACTGCTGCCTTGCAAAACAATTTCAAAACTGCAGCTAAAAGACAGAATAGACATCGTCCAGAACAACAGGAAAGCTGGCTGAGTGGAAATTCTACAACTAGTAGGAAAGAGAGGGGCCCACGGAGACTCAGAGGAGCTGTAAAAAGCTGAGGTACTGAGACACGTGCCTGGAGAGGATGGGTGGCTGAGTGCCTGGCTGGCTTCCTCTAGCAGAAGTGAAATGGAAACTCCCAACTGCACTGAACCCCAGTTCCGACTTCAGTGAACCCGAGATCTGGGCGAGACTCATATGGGAGGAGTCTGGACTGTCGTGAAAAGGAAGGAGTGCACAGAAACTTAGGGAGCTGTGAAAGGCAGAGGTCTGGAGGCACACGCAAGTGCACACAGAGAGAACTGACTGTTGATTGTGCTGCTGGCTTTCTCTAGAGGGCGGAAGACAGAACCTCCCAACTGCACTGGAATCCAGTTCCAACTGCACTGAACCCCAGTTTTGGGTAAGACCCTGGGGACCCAGATTCATATGGGTCTCAGAGCACATGAAAACTCAGGGGAACTAGAAAGGCAGAAATCTGGAGGCATGAAAGCACTAGTGGGTGCAGAGAGGGCTGCAGTGGTTATTGAGGGACACTGAGACCCAGGGGTTGTGTAGGGCAGGGCTGAAGGGAAGCCAAGGCTGTCTGCTCAGCCCTGAGATTCCACCCTATCCAAGCTGAACACAGGGGCTTTTGCAATTTTGCAAGTCTTGTCTCATAAGGCTGACTCCAGCACAGAAGTTCTCCCAGCATAGACACAGCTGATCCTCACAACCAATTGGCTTGAAAGTCAATTCCTCCCAGTGATACCAACAACAATCAAGACTTAACTACAACAAGGCTGTACACACAGTCTACAAAGGGGTGCACCAGGAGAGTCCACCTCAGGTAACTGGGGAGGTGGAGCTACTGGACCAAATAGGACACTAGCACACAAAGCTACTCTACCAATTCAGTGAAGTAGCAAAAATGCAGAGACAAAAGAACAGATCACAAGTGAGAGAAATGGAAGAAAACAAACAACTGATATAGATTTCAAAACAAGGTTATAAAGTTTCTCAAGAATTTCCTTAAAAAGATGGATAAATTTAGTGAGACACAAGAGGAGATGAAAAAGGACCAACTAGAAACTAAACATACATTGACTGACATAAAAAAATATTATACAGACACCTAACAGCAGACTAGAGGAAGGCAAGAATCAATTCAAAGATGTGAAATACAAAGAAGCAAAAAAACAACTGGAAAAGAAAAAAGAATCAAAAAATGTGAAGATAATGTAAGGAGCCTCTGGGACAGCTTCAAGCGTACCAACATCAGAGTTGTGGGGATGCCAGAAGAAGAGAGAGAGCAAGATACTGAAAACCTATTTAAAGAAATAATGACTGAAAACTTCCCACACCTGGTGAAAGAAATAGACTTATAAGTCCAGGAAGCTTGGAGAACTCCAAACAAAAGGAATCCAAAGAGGACCACACCAAAACACATCACAATTAAAATACCAAGGGCAAAAGACAAAGAGAGAATATTGAAAGCAGCAAGAAAAAAACAGTTAATTACCTACAAGGGAGCACCCATTTGATTGTTAACTGGTTTGTCAACAGAAACTATGCAGGCCAGATGAGAGTGGCAAGAATATTCAAAGTGATAAATAGCAATAACGTACAATCAAGATTACTCTACCTAGCAAAGCTATCATTCAGAATTGAAGGTCAGATAAAGAGCTTCACAGGTAAGAAAAAACTAAGGGAGTTCATCAATGCCAAATCAGTATTATATGAAATGCTGAAAGATACTCTTTAAGAAGAGGCAGAAGAAGAAAAAGGTAAAGATAAAAATTATGAACAACAAATACATATCTATCAACAAGTGAATCTAAAAATCGAGTGAATTAATAATCTGATGGACATAATAAACTGTTGAATATAATAGAATATAATAGAATCAGGGCATGGAAAGAGAGTGGACTAACAATTCTCAGAGGGAAAGGGTTGAGGGAGGTTCTGGGAGAGACTGGACAAAAATCATATACTGTACCTATGGATGAGGACAATGGCGGGAGGGGAGGTAAGGGCAGAGGGAGAAGTTGAAGCCAGGTGGAGGGGAGATTTGGGGAGAAAAAAGAGGAACAATTGTAATAATCTGAACAATAAATATTTATTAAATAAAAAATGCTAATAGCAAAAGATATTCTAAAGTTGACTATGTTCTCAATTTTTTTTATCAAGTTCTTAAGGGAAGTTAAAAATTAAATTTTATTGCAACTCTAAGTTCAAAGAAACCAAAACTACAAATAAAAATGTATTGCCTTTGTGAAATAGAAGTGCATAATCCAGAATATTGCACTAAATTTCACAAGTCACAGTAAATGGAGTTTTAGTAATTTAGTAGAGTTAAGGCTCATTTCTTTTTCTTTTTTTTTTTGCACTGTAGCCTAAATTTTTAGTCATTAGAATGGATCATATTTCAGAGTGTCAGAAAACCTAAGGAAAGTTTGTGATATGGATTACATTAAAAAGGTCAAAGAATTTGTAAACCTGGTCAGCATAGCTATAAGAATAGAATAAGATTGGGTTAATAGTTCTACTGCTGTCTAGATCCTACTAATAGACCCTACTAAAACCTGGTACCTGTAATACACGGGAAACTCAACTGCTTTGCAGTTTAGAAGCAGCCAGTAATGTTTTGCCAATCAGTGATTAAAAGGTTTTAAGGACTCTTCACTGTCTGGAACTTTGCCTCTACTACTCCAGTTGAGAATAAACAGGGCCTGTGAAAGGGCCTCAAGACCATGCTTTTTTTTTTTTAATATATTTTATTGATTTTTTACAGAGAGGAAGGAAGAGGGATAGAAAGTCAGAAACATCCATGAGAGAGAGACATTGATCAGCCGCCTCAACTGGGGATGTGCCTGCAACCAATGTACATGCCCCCAACTGGAATCGAACCTGGGACCTTTCAGTCCGCAGGCCGACACTCTATCCACTGAGCCAAACCGGTTTCGGCAAGACTATGCTTTGATGAGTTCTGTTTTTGGTCCTCTTGTGCATCTGTTCTTATAATAGAATCCTTGACTTTACCAAGGCAAAGGATAAAATTCTACTGGCATCTGCAAACTCTGTTTTGCAGACACCTTTGCATTTTCTAAGACTATTTAGTTACCTTTTGGCTGGGTCTTCTCCAAGCTCTTATCTGATGGACTACACCACCTTTTCTATGATCCTATTTTAAAAAACTCCACTCACCTACAGTTAAATCATACATAAACTGCAGTTACATCCAAGGCCACTACCATATGATTGATATCAAGTTTTCAGGGGTCAAGACTGGCCCAATGTAATCCTTATTAAAGCACCAAGGTCAAAAAATCTCTCCATACATACTAAAGTTTAAGGAACAGGCTAAATGCCTTCCCATGGCAAAAGTCTCTCCTTGTGTATGAGTTACCTAAAAATTTTTACTTATTTCATTTTTCAGTGCTCTCAGCCCAAGCACACATGGGTCCTTTGGGGACCTATTAGCCTTGCTCCTTCTGGCCCAGCTTCTCTATAAAATTAAGAAATAAAACATATGGTTAAAAATGGAGCCAAATTATTAACATCATTATTGTCAGAGGCCAAGCTGGAAAATATGACTTCAGGTCTCAGTCAAAGAGAGCTATTCTAAAGCCCAGAGTTATAAGGGAAATATCCCTCAAGAAAGAGCTCAGGCCACTCCCAGGAGAAGAATAGTGATGAGCAGAGCATGCCAGCCAGTCGCTCAAATTTACTGGTTAGCTAAGACACTTCAACTCTCCAGGGACAGAGTGAGCAAAGGAGAAAATAGTAATTCAGAATTAAAACAACCAAGCCACCTTCACTTTGAGGAAATCCCAGGAGAAGTATCTTCACTACCACTGAGCAATGCTCATCTGATTACCCCCTGCCAAACCCAACCTAGAACTCAGTTTTATCATTTTGAGATTTGTGGCTAAACCTAAAGATGGCAAAGCCCAGCCTGAGAAGATGTCCTCTGGAGCTTAGCAAGAAAGCATCAGAAGCACTGTTGTATTGGGAATCAGGCAGTGTGTGTGTGGTGTGGGAGTGTGGGGGGTGGAGGAGGGGGTAGGTCTGCAGATACAGGCTTTATTATGAGTCTGTTTCAGTTTTTCTTTTAACTGTATGGCATAGCTCTTAATCATGGGAATGTTTTTTTTACTTCTAGAAAAGCATTCATTTTTGGCATTTTATTTATTGCTTTCCATTTGGGTTTTTTGGAGTCTTGCCACAGAGAGATTTACTTCTTTCAAATGTTGAATGGTTGGTTATAAAGAAAATGTCAATAAACACCAAAGGAATAAAATCAGACAGAGTATGGTCTCTGATGACAGTGGAATTAAGTTAGAAACCTAATAAAACATTCCAGTGAACATTAAACTATATATTTCAACTACATGGTAATAAACTATGGTACTTCAAAAGCTGTAGGGTACAGATAAAGAAGTTTTCAAGTTATTAATTTAACTACACATATTAGAAAACAAGCGGAAAATTAATGATCAAAGCTTCCATCTTAAGAATTACTTGATGGTGTAAGGAAAGAGTGATTGAATCACAGACAACAATGACTCTGAAGATGGCTTTAATTTGCCCAAAAAGAACAAAAAATCAAATGTAAATAAGCAAGATAAAAGGCAGAAAAGAACACGGGTGCTCAATTGATTATTTTTATTCAATATTGTATTAGATGTCCTAGACAGTACATTAGGAGATAAAGAAAAATACATAAAATGTATAAAGAAATAATCAAATGCTGATATTATTCATATATAACATGATAGTGTAAAAATATTTAACAGAATCTACAGAGAAATTATTAAAACTAAGAAATTAATTCAGTAAGGTCTTTGCATATAAGGTTAAAAACAAAAAATCAGTTGCAGTTCTCTGTGCTAGCAACAAAAATTATTAAATAAATTTTAAAGCCTTGGCCAGTTTTCTCATTGGTTAGAGCATGGGCTCATGGACTGAAAGGTCCAGGGTTTGATCTGATCAAGGGTATGAACCTGGGTTGCAGGCTCCATCCCAACTTGGTCAGAGCCTGTGCGGGAGGCATCCAATCAATGTGTCTCTCTCACATCAATGTTTCTCTCTCTCATACATCTATATTTCTCTCTTTTGTCTCCCTCTCCCTTTCACTCCCTCTATTTGTGGAGTATAATGAATAATGTAAGCTGATGAAAAAAAAAAGAAACATAGAGACAAACCTCAGAGAGAAGGCAGGGAAGAATAGAAGGTGGAGGGGACAAAGAGATCAATCAAAGGACATGTATGCATGCATGTAAGCATAACCAATGGACACAGACAGTAGGGGGGTAAGGGCATGTGCTGGGGGGTGGGAGAGGTCAATGTAGGAAAAAACGAAACATGTGTAATACTTTTAATAATAAAGAATTTAAGTTGGAGAACCAAAATGGTGGCATAAGATATACATCTGTACGTGCTGTCTCTCGCAGCCACACCAAAACTACAACTAAAAAACAAAACAACTATCCCTTAGAACCACAGGAAAGCTGGCAGAGTAGAAGTTCTACAACTAGAAGAAAGAAAAAAGTGCATCCAGACCTGGTAGGACTGCAGAGGCTCAGAAAGGCAGAGGTAGGGAGATATGTGCAAATCGGGCTGGAGTGCGCTGTTGTTTTTCAATTGGGAGGGAGTTACAAGTCCCAGATTTTCTGAACTCCAGTTTCTGGTGAGATTCTGGGGACTGAGACTCATACAGGGGGAAAGTGGACTGTCTGCCATCATGCCAAAAGGGAAGGTGGCTCTCTTGCAGAGTTGTGCACTGGAATCATTGTTTACTGTGCTGGGGTGCTGGACACAGAATGTGGCAGAGAGGGCTGACTGGCAGCCATTGCTGTTTGCCACATCCTAGCCTAGAAATTCCCTGAGAGCTGCCCCGCCCAATTTACAAACCCACCAGCTGTGCAGCTACTTTTGCATATGAATAGCCTGCCATCTGGCAGCTTAATCTAACAAATTGCAACTGGGTCAGACAACTCCTAAACTTCCAAACTCCAAGCAAAGAGGAGAAATCAACTCCAAAACTTTCAAACTACAAACCAAGAGGAGAAATCTGCAAATCTCCCTGTAGCTCCTGCTGGGTGGCCTCAGACACTAGCTGACTTGCATCTCCTTGGAGATCCAGGAACCAGTGTACCTAGAGGTCACTGTGAGATGACACCAGATTTCAACTTCTCACCTATAGAGGTGACACACTTAAGAGGTAGACTTGGTGAGCACCAAAGCCCACTGAAGCAAGTTCTGCCCCATAGGGGTGTCTCTAGCACAGCAGTTCTTCCATTAATAGACACATCTAATCCTTACAGTCAGTTGGCCTGGAGGTCAATTCCTCCCAGTGTACCAATAGCAATCAAGGCTTAACTACAACAAGACTCTGAACCCAGCCCACAAAGGGGTGCACCAAGAGTGTCCACCTCAGGTGATTGGGGAGGCAGAGCTACTAGGCCCTAAGGACAACTAGCACACAAAGCGACTCCATCAACACCAGGAAGCAGCCAAAATTCGGAGACAAGGAAACATGACACGAATGAAAGAAATGGAGGAAAGTACAGTGGTACCTCGAGATATGAGTTTAATTGGTTCTATAACCTTGAGGCATGGGAAACTATGAGACGCTCGAGTCGCGGTAAACTGATGGGTCGTGTGCAGCTAGCTGATCCTCATGATTACTCCTATCTCAAATGTTGCTTGTATTTCAAAGCAAAAATCGCTTGCTCGACAGCTCATATCTCAAAATCTCGTATGTTAGGGCACTTGTATCTTGAGGTACCACTATAAACGACTAGACATAAAGTTCAAAACCACATTTATAAGGTTACTCAAGAATCTTCTACAAAGCACTGTCAAACTTATTGAGAACTCTGAGAAACTTAGTGAGACCTTCAAGGATCTTAATGAGAATGCCAAAAAAAATGGAAAAGGACCAGTCAGAAATTAATCATATTCTGTCTGAAATAAAGAATAATATACAGAAATCCAACAGCAGACTAAAGGACTCCAAGAATCAAATCAAAGATCTGAAATATGAGGAAGCAAAAAACACCCTAACAGAAAAAAAGAAAAGAAAAAAGAGTCCAAAAATGTGAAGACAGTGTAAGGAGCCTCTGGGACAACTTCTAGTGTACCAAAATCAGAATTATAAGAGTGCCAAAAGAAGAGAGAGAACAAAATACTGAAAACCTATTTGAAGAAATAATGACTGAAAACTTTCCCTACCTGGTGAAAGAAATGGACTTACAAGTCCAAGAAGTGCACTGAACACCAAACAAAAAGAATCTAAAGAGGACACACCAAGACACATCATAATTAAAATACCAAGAGCAAAAGACAAAGAGAGAATCTTGAAAGCATCTAAAGAAAAACAGTTAGTTACCTACAAGGGAGTACCCATATGAGCTGATTTCTCAACAGAAACTATGCCGGCCAGAAGGAAGTGGCAGGAAATATTCAACATGATGAATAGCAAGAACCTACAAACAAGAGTGCTCTACCAAGCAAAGCTATCATTCAGAATTGAAGGTCAGATAAAGAGCTACACAGGAAAGAAAAAGCTAAAGGAGTTCACCACTATCAAACCAGGATTATATGAAATGCTGAAGGGTTTTTTTTTTAAGAAGATGAAGAAGAAGAAGAAGAAGAAAAGGTAAAGATAAAAATTATGAACAACAAAGTGATAACAAATATATAGCTATCAACAAGTGAATCTAAAAATCAAGTGAATAAAAAAATCCAAGGAACAGAATAAACTGGTGAATATAATAGAATTAGGGGCATAGAAAGGGAATGGACTACCAATTCTTGGGGGAAAGGAGTGAGGGGTGTGGGGAGAGATTGAACATAAATCTTACACCTTTGGATGAGGACAGTGGTGAAGGGTAAGAGTTTGGGGTGGCAGGGCGGTAGGGGGACCAGGAATCAGGTGGAGGAGAATTATAGGGGTGGGAAAAGAGGAATATCTGTAATAAATTGAACAATAATGATTTATTTAACAACAAAAAAAAAGAATTTAAGTTAAAATTAATAAATAAATAAAAATCAATGGAAAAAACATCCTTGGGTGAGTATTAAATAAACAAACAACAAACAAATTAATTAATTAATAAAAAATAAAATTTAAAGAAGACATTATTTAAAATGATACCATATAGATACAATATAGAAAAATTCTGACAAAAATTATGTAATATTTTCACACTGATAAAATCATTAAATAAAAAATTGGAGAAATCCCCAATAAAACTGTGTTTTACCCATGTCATGTCTTTGTCAATATATTACCTACAATCTCAAAACAATTCATAGAGCCGAGACCGGTTTGGCTCAGTGGATAGAGCATCGGCTTGCGTACTGAAGGGTCCCAGGTTCGATTCTGGTCGGAGGCATGTACCTTGCTTGCGGGCACATCTCCGCTGTGGGGCGTGCAGGAGGTGGCTGATTGATGTCTCTCTCTCATCGATGTTTCTGACTTTCTATCTCTCTCCCTTCCTCTCTGTTAAAAAAAAAAAAATCAATAAAATATATTAAAAAAAAACAATTCATAGAATTTTTAAAAATGGAATTTGACAAGCTAAAATGTATATGGAAATGCAAAAGGCCAATAATTGACAAAAAATCTTGAAGAGAAAGTGTAACTGGAGATGTTATACTATCAGATTCTCAGTTATATTTTAAGTTATATTAATTAAAGCAGTACAGTGCTGATGCATGGATAGAAAAATAGACATACAGAATAAAACGGATGTCAGAAAGAAACCCACGTATATGGGTGTCTTTCACATATATGAACAACAGATTTATATCAAAGCTGGCTACAGGACTTGTTTTTAGTAAATTGTACAGTTTCAGTTGGGTATCTCTATGGAGTACAAGGAAGGGTAAAATTGGTATTGCCCTGTTTCTTAAGATATGGACCTGGTTACCCAGATATGTTTACTTGGGAAGATTTATCAGGATACTTAAGGTTTGTACGCTAGTCTCTGTGCGTGCTATACTTAAGAAAATTATAAAAGTGCATTAGTAAAAGAAAATTCAGGTAATCCGATAGAAGTTTTGTACCACTCAAATACTATGCCTTCACTAACAGGCTGCTTTGATAAGATTTTACTCTATATGTACTTACTGTATATTCTATTTATGCTTTTTCCTGGTTTATTCTTTTTGTATTTTGGCTTTGTTGCACAGACTCAGTGTGCTTCAAACCTAAGAGCTCAAAATATGTCAATAAGAATATGGGCTAGTGAAACTGGTTTGGCTCAGTGGATAGAGCGTCACCCTGCGGACTAAAGGGTCACAGGTTCAATACTGGTCAAGGGCATGTACCTTGGTTGTGGGCACATCCCCAGTAGGGGGCATGCAAGAGGCAGCTGATTGATGTTTCTCTCTCATCGATGTTTCTAACTCTATATCCCTCTCCCTTCCTCTCTGTAAAAAATCAATAAAATATATTTAAAATAAAAAAAAAAGAATTCGGGCTAAACAATGACAGTATATAGTTTCCCTACATACTAATCTTTAGCTTTTATTCAATTGAAGGTATAATTACCTGGAATTAAGCAAAAAAGTTCTCAGTGAAATTAAATCTACACCAGTTCTTTAAGCTAACAAATAGTTTGCAAACTGTACTGGAAAAGTCACCCACTTCTTTTATTTTAAAACAGTACATGTTTGGACAAAGGCCCCGAGTTGAGCTCTATAATTCCCTGGACTTCCTTCCTCTTTTTAAATTAAGTTTTATTTGATAATTTGTTTTTTCCTACATTTCTAAAGATAAATTCAAATACAAAAGAAGTGTATTGGGAGTCATATCTATTTATCTATCTATCTATCTATCTATCTATCTACCTATCATCTAGCTATTTATTATCTATCTATCTATCTATCTATCATCATCATCTTCATAATGATGATCATCTATCTATCTATATGTTTATTGTCTATCTATCTATTTATCATATATCTATTTATCTGTCATCTATTATCATCATCTATCCATCCATCCATCTGCCTGGCAGTTACTTTTAAAATAAGAATAGTTAACCTTCATCACTTGAAAATAGCACCAGATAATACAGTCATTGAATTAGCTTTGATGTCTATATAAAATGCATAATTTGGAGCATTCTGTCCCAGGCTATCTTAGAAACTCCAAGGAAAACCACAAGAATCTTGTTTTCTTGATACCTGTATAAGCTTTCAGTAAACTCAGGAAGATTGGTACTCTTGTTAACAAGACTGGAGGGAGGGGATAGAGAAAACACAAGTTGTGAGAAAATATTTTGTTCTATGTCCTTCTCCCCACCCCCCCATATTTAAAGTTGCATGGGAAGTTTCTTCACAATATTTATGGCAGCTTGTTCTCTCCCTCCCTGAAGAGGAGAGAACAGAACAGAGTACAGTCAGTCCTCATCTTATAAATATGGTGCATTACACAAACTTTCTTATTAGTCATTTACTTGGAATAATGCATTTCAACAGAAACTTTTTTTCAGATATTTCTTTCAAATTAGTAGTTTTTAAATCAACACTTAAAAATTACATTACCCCAGATGAGCTTGAACTATGGAATTATCATCTTTATTTAAACATGACAAGAAACAACATGACATAGCTTATAGAAGGAAAGCATTAATAAATTTAATCTTCACAGGTTTATAGGCAATGTCCCTTCAACAGCTGGGCTGTGAGAGTGGATAGAGCTTGAAACCTTTACATTGCCATCTTGGACACCATTACCTAATTATGTTTATGGTAGTGTTTTAAAAAGTGATTAATATCTAATATTTGAAGGACATTATTTACATATAATTAAATATAGGATCATATAGCAGTTGAGAATGACATTTTGGAGTTAAATAGACTTAGATTTAAAGCCTACTGAAAAGTTTGAGTTTCCTCACTGTATAAGAGGTATACTTGTACTTCTACAAGACTGCCTGGCATGTAATAAATGATTAATGCAAATGTTAATAAGATATAAAATATAATAATTATTCCACATACATTATTTAATTTTTTTACTATACAATTGATATATAATATGTATGTTAGTGAAATCAGAAACTTCTTTGACTCTCAGTAATTTGCAATTTTGAAGCCAGCTAACAACATGGAATAAGAAATTAAAGAATTCTCAATGGACAAAACTGGAAAAATTTGAGCAAGAAAATACAGTGTTACTGAATTATAGCAAAAAGCATAAAATAAATATCCATAAGTCCTTACTAATATAAATAAATTAATTATAAATAAATAAATATCAGGAGAGTTTTAAAACATCTCCCAAGCATAATAATTTTAAATAATTTCCACCTTTTAGAAAGTAAACCATTACTCCCTGCTTCTTAAGTTTAAACTATAGACCAAGTGTATAATATGGGAAGAAAAACAAAGAATAACTTTAATAAACACTACTGCAAGTAGTTGATCAAGTTCAACACAACAGTGATGTCATATAGTTAGTATATGTATATCCATGATGTAATGTGAATGGTATTTTAACTCTATGGTCTTTTTCCCCGAGAACATAGTATCCTATTATAGCCATGAAAAAAGTAATAAATATCCTATCTAATAAAAGAGTAATATGCAAATTAACCATCACTCAAACACATAAGATGGCCATCCCCATGTGGTAAAATATGGCTGCCCCTATGTGGACACAAGATGGCCACTACAAGATGAGGGCAGTTGTGAGTGTTTAAGCCTGCAGGGGAGGATAGTTGGAGGGAATCAGGTCTGCAGGGGAGAGTGGTTGGGGGGGAACAGGCCTATAGGGAAGGGCAGTTGGGGGTGACCAGGCCTGCAAAGGGAGCAGTTGGGGGTAATCAGGCTGGTAGGGAAGGGCAAGACAATTGGGGGAGGGGACTAGGCCTGCAGGGTAGGGAAGTTGGGGGCCACCAGGCTGGCAAAGGGGGCAGTTAGTGGTGACTAGGTCAGCAGAGGAGGGCAGTTAGGGGTGACCAGGCTGGTAGGGAAGGACAATTAGGCAGGAATCCTCTGTACCATCTTGGGAATAATTCTACAATTCTAAAACTGTTCTAGATGAAAGCTTTATTAAATAAACAAACAACACAATTGGTGTATCTGAAACCAGGTGGCGGGGGCTAATGCCCATCACCTCTATTGCCTCCAGTCCCTTGGCAGCCTCTGAAGCAACCTTTACAGACCCCAGGAGTTCCTTGCAGTATGACCCATATCTTTGCACTTAAATGCCACTAAGCCTAGACAATAAAAATAAAGTATTAGTGAGGTCTAGTAAATGGTTAATATATTCATTTCTCTTTTTCTTCAAGGTCTGTTCATCTGTTAAGATAATAAAAATTTTTTTATATAATCTTTTCTTTAAAGGGTCAAATTGAAAGTTGACTAATACACTGTCCTTAGAATTTGAAAGCACTTGATATTTTTTCCAATGTATGTATGCTGGAAACCAAACATTGTCTCACTAATAGAAAGATGTGGACAGGAAATGAGAAGTCTGCTCAACCTTAATTGCTCTGAAAGGTCAGAGCTAATCATTCACCATTTAGTTGAAACATTGTTAGCTAAAGCAGCCTCTACCTGTTTGTCTCATGTAAATTTCTGTTCTTGGAACTTCCTGCCTAAAGGTCATGAGTATATCCCATAAAAAAGGATAGCAAGGCCAAAGGAAGAGATAGTCTTCTCACTAGAGCAGTGGTTCTCAACCTTTCTAATACCGTGACCCTTTAACACAGTTCCTCATGTTGTGGTGACCCCCAACCATAAAATTATTTTCGTTGCTACTTCATAACTGTCATTGTGCTACTGTTAATGAGTCGTAATGTAAATATCTGATATGCAGGATGTCTTAGGTGACCCCGGTGAAAGGGTTGTTCCACCCCCAAAGGGGTTGTGACCCACAGGTTGAGAACCGCTGCACTAGAGGAAGGCTCCTGCTTGGCCCCCAATATCACCAAATTAATACATTTCTAGTCTCTCTTTTCATTTGTGTGCGGCCTCCTCCAAAACTCGCACTCTGAATGGGAACCCTGAACCACGAGGGACGTGAAAGAGGTTCCCACATATGTAAAAAGTGTTAAGTCAATTATCTTATAATTCTGCAAAGGAAAAGCTATGATATTGATGGTGGATTATTAATATGTCAGATGAAACATGCTATTATAAATCCCAAAGTTTTTTGTTTATTTTTAAAACTTTTATTTAATTAATTTATTTTTTAAAATATATTTTATTGACTTTTTACAGAGAGGAAGGGAAAGGGATAGAGAGTTAGAAATATTGTTGAGAGAGAAACATCCATCAGCTGCCTCCTGCATCCCCCCTACGGGGGATGTGCCCGCAACCAAGGTACAGGACCTTGACTTGAATTGAACCCAGGACCTTTCAATTTGCAGGCCAACGCTTTATCCACTGAGCCAAACTCATTTTGGCAAATCCCAAAGTTTTAATGAAAAGTTATTTAAAGCACAAAATAAAAAAAAACTTTATCAGAAATAATAAATTAGAAATAGTGCATATTAATTAATAGCATTTTTCAACTTTTGAAAGGTTTATCAGGTTAAATAATTTGCTTTAAGTAAATATGTAGCATTGGTAATTAAAGATTAGATGATAAGTCTTGGTAAAGTCGTTTTGCCATTCTTTTAAAGGCACTACAGCTAAACCCTTAAGGTCACGATACAATTAGAATGATGCCTTACCCGTAGAATTCTGACCAGGTGACCAGATTCTCACTACTCTTAAGTACAGTTTTCCATCTCACTCAGAAGTATCTTACATGACGTGTATTTTTAGAGTGCTTAATAGGCAGAGAAAAAGGAGATATGGCTATATTTTGACCTCCTTGCTAATAGATGTTGGCAGGGAATAATGACAAATTCACTGTTTCAGGAAAATTGATTTGGTGGAAATTCTCTGAATAGTTACAAAAGATATTCAGTACTTTTAAAGCTGGACTTCTAATGGGAGTGCTACTATGTAGTGTAGCCTGAGGAGTGAGTGAACCGGATGTTGCTGTTTGAATCAGAGATTAAAACATGGATAAGAGAAAGGATATATGCATTCCTATGTTCATAGCGGCACAATTTACCATAGCTAAGATTTGGAAACAGCTAAGTGCCCATCAGCAGACGACTGGATTAAAAAACTGTGGTAAATATACACAATGGCATACTTACCATTTGTAACAGCATGCATGGAACTGGAAAGCATTATGCTAAATTAAATAAGCCAGTCAGAGAAAGATAAATATTACATGATCTCACTCATTTATGGAATATAATGAACAATATAAACTGATGAACAAAAACAGATCTAGAGACAGAGAAGACTGTCAAACCTCAGAGGCAAGGTATGAGGGGTGGAGGTAAGGGGGGGGATCAACCAAAGGACTTATATGCATGCAAATAAGCCTAACCAATGGACACAGGCAAGGGGGGAAGGGGTAGTGAGGGCATGAGTTAGGGGGTTGGGGGGCAGTGGGGTGATAAGGACACATATGTAATACCTTAATCAATAAAGAAAAGAAAAGAAAAGAAAAGAAAGGAAAGGAAAAGAAAAGAAAAGAAAAAAGAAAAGAAAAGAAAAGAAAAGAAAAGAAAAGAAAAGAAAAGAAAAGAAAAAACATGAATAAGAGACAGTGACCTGTAAGAAATGTAAGGACAATTTATATTCTACTGTTTACTCTATCCAACGTGGCTAGAAAACTACCTGGGGCAGAGCTAAAGATATTCAGTTATTGTTTGAGTAAAGTCCAGTTACAAAGACACATTTCCACAAAGGACAACTAGGGAAAGTGGAAATTATTTTATCTTGCTAGTGGAGGCAGCTAGTGCAGCCAATCTATTACACAGATTAAAGGCTAGTTCAGATATATCTATATATTAGTTAAAATTTTTTTTTAAATAAACCATAGCATCAGAAGTTCATACCACATTAACTTATTAATAAAGATAATAAAGCAAATGGATACATGATTGACTTTACCTCCTTGTTGACAAGAATATTCTAGAAATTTGGAACTGTTCCACAATACCCTTAGTTATTCAAGATTAATGAAACATGTTTTTAAGAAACATGCACACACATTTCATTCCCTGAAATAATTTATAATACATAAGATAGATAATAAATGTCAAAACAATTATTTCTAAGATCATAGCTAATCCACTCCTAGAAGCTTTGCAGTTGGCATTAGATCAGTCCTCTACTGGGGTTGAGGAAGACAAGTTACAAGCTTGAGAGCTATTCCAGGTGCAGTGGCTGCCAGCAAAGATTTGCCTATAAAGGCAAAATATTGTACCCAAGTTACTGTAGCCATCTCAGTTGTGACTCAGGGTATCTGTCATGTGTCAGAACTCCTCTCTTGGTCTCAGGGCATTTGAATCAAGCTTTAGTTTGAGAAGTTGGGCTTGGCATTTAACTTGGTACATGAAATATGACTTGCAGGCAAAAGATCTTGTTGTGTAGGGAGATAGAAATAATTACAAGGCAAAACTGTAATAAATAAATGTTCCTGGAAGACATATTGAAGAGCCCAAACTGAGAGATATAGTGAGAGATAGTAGAAAGAAGGGACGTTGGGTATGGCTTTAGTGGATATTCAGCCTAGAGAGCATCCCTTAGACACCAGATAGGGAAATTTTAGATTCAATGAAAATCTTTTCTGGGGTAATAAGGGATCCAAACCTGTTCAGACAGAAGAGGAAATAAACTGAAGTTCCCAAATGTAGACCAGCTCCCAACAATAGGCAATTCTCAGAAGTTAAGAAGAGACTGATAAGATCTAGAAAGGATTCTCCTGAGAAAACAGGTTCCAGCTCCAGTCAGGGTCTCAGAGTAGATGCTCAATTCTCAGGAAAGAGTCCAAGGGAAACTAATGATCTTTCATCTGTAAACTCAGAAATTAGGAATTTGGATGTGTACTTAGATTAGGGACAAATATATTTCCAAAATCTAAACTACATGATGTGGGATATGAAATAGTTTTTAAAATAGAGACACTGCAAGGCCATGAGCTGTGACTGAGGGAACATCTTGAAACCCAGAAAATAGCCATGGATCAGTGTGACCAGAATCAAATTTTCAACAAAGGCAAATAGGGACAAGGGCTAGGAAAGATGGTGTCAGTGTGCAAACAACATTTCTTGGGCCATGTTAATAGGGAGGGAAATGTAATTTTTAGACCAAATATATGGAGATTGAGTAGGATAAATATTTTCTTGGCAATACTAGGAAAAGGTGAGAATAATCTACAAAAGGTAATGATTGATCTTAATTTTACAAAATTCAGAAGCTCACAGTTAAATTTATAAACTGATTAATGGCAGTGGAAAATCAAAGTTTTAAAAGCACACTTGTTCCTTTTAAACCCCATTTGATTGCCCACATCAAATCACAACTATCCTTGTTTCAACTAATTACAGGTCAGTTCTTTCAGATTTGCAGTGTACACTCTTCAAAGCTCTGTGCGGAACTGAAGAGTACTTCCAGACATTTCCTTCCTATAAATGGCATTGAATTCCTCATTTTGAGCCACTGTGAAGTAATTCTTCCAGTCACCTGCAATTCCTAAAAATAAGAAATATAAAAACATGTGAAGGAATAAAATATTTCCATTATGAAGGTAAATCTAACATATACCAAAAGAAAAGGTAAGAAAAGTTGAAGAAAAACTTTTGTTGTACCTACATATTTTAGAATGTCATTTCTCTTTTACTGGTAATCCCACCGCCCTAGAAAATGGCTTATAACTATAGAGTTTGACATTTAAAGACACATTCTGAGAAGGGTTAATTTTCTTGTCCAAATTTATGGATTGTACAATGTGGAGTTTCCTGAAAGAAATCCTTTTAGAATTTATAAATTTCCCAAGTCATGAATTATAACCAGACACTGGCCAAGCATATTTTATTCCATGAGTTACTTTTGGAAACTATACAAAGGAGTGTTCTTCAGCACAACCAAATCATAAAATACAGAACTAATAAGTATCAGTTCTTACTTATGCATAAATGAGGATGGTATAATACTTGTATGATACTTGTTTTTCTGAGTTCAGTAGACTTATATTGTATTTGCATTTTAGATGAGAAGAATAGCATCAGACATAACATTCCTGAATTATCTTTTCAAAAGTAAACTTTTGTGATATAAATTTATTTCGTTTCTTAAACTTGGAACCTTATATTTATTTGAAAAGTAAAATCTAATGTTCTGGCAATGTGCCTGGGGGGAAACATTTATTTTGCTATATTATGAAATATTAAATATGTCCTACTGAATTGTATCTATATTAACTTGTGATGGTTTGATGAAGATTTCAAGTCCTTTTAATGAAAAACATCCCCTTAAGATGTCTCCCTGGTTATTATTCTTTGTTCTATGCATACTTGATGGCAAGAGCTCTTAGGAATGTATATGAAGGTAGTGTATGTTCAAGATAGTACATATGTGAAGATGTCATTAAAAAACAAAAAGCACAGATTTAAACAGTAAAGATTAATATAAAGCACTCCAATATCTTCTATTTTCAATATAAATTAACACGTATAAATATATTTGTGTTATAAGAGTAAGGAATGTGTAACTTCTTTTTCTGATACAATAAATGCAGGCCAAAGCCCAGATTTTTCTGCTTTGTTGAAATTTGGGACACAGATATAAATATTGGACATCATTTATTCTGTCCCTACTACATTTACCACTGTGTAGGCTAACTTATAACATTGATTTATCCAACAGAGGATTCTTCAAGACTTGAATGACCCTTTGGTCATATCATTTTGAGCCCTTTTCAGCATCCATTTACATGCATGTCTCTTGCATTGCATTATGAGCCTCCTGAAGCAGATGCATGTGATATTTAACCTTGTATGTTCTATAGAATATGTGCTAACTATAGGTATTTATAAAGACTTTTTCCTACATATAACTTAATAAATGAGTGTGTATTCTTTAAATGTATATTGAAGGCATGAATGAATAAATAGAGAAATCTTGAATTGTTTAAAGTAATAAGATTTGCTACTTTTTTATGTATTATTTATAATAAAAAATATTCCAAATGCTTACCTATCATTTACAGTAATATTCCCCCAAAATCTGTGCCATAGATGCTAGTACTTTCTCCATTTTTAGTGATGTAATCAGAGTTTTGGCAGATGAATTAATGTATTCCAAGTCATAAATTTGGGGAGTGGCAGAGTTTGGATAAATTACAGATCAACCTGAACATAAAGGACATGTTCTTTTTACCACTTCTGGATGACATGTACAAACTCTTTCTTATTAAGCCAGCATGCACTCTTTTAGGTTGAAGTAGGAGAAACCATATGATTCAGATACTGAACTTATCCCCTTTACCTCTATACTCTAATGAGGATCATGCAATAGTATCAATTCTGATATTATTGGGGATAAAACTGTTTTAGAAATTTCAGTCAGTCACTTGACATAAAATATTTGCCTTGTTTTATAGTTTTTCTTCTTAGTCTCCCATCAGAAAATGTGTGTGTATTAGTTTTTTATGTTCAAATTTGTAATGCACTATTTACGATGAAACATTTGCTTTGCCTTCTTATACCAGAAATCATTTTTGAAAAGTTAGATATAGCGTTTTTGAAAATCAAAACACAATGTAAAACAATGAAACTATTTTCCATTTTAATAAATTCTGGAGGAAAATGTTTTATAAAACATGTAATCATGTACTCTTTTAAAATTAAGGGTTTTCTTCTACACATTCCTATCCCCAATACATTCCCAGGGTTATGCTTACTTCCCAGTGCACCAACTGAAATTCTACCCTTTCCCTCCAATTCAATAAAGAATATTGAAAACAGAGGGTGGCGTTATTAGGTGCATCACTTCTTAAATTTGTTTAAGCTAATAATTTGTTAAATGCATTATTTTTATCATTAATAAAATGTTTTAATTCAAATCATATACAACAAGCCGAAATGGAAGTTTTAGGTAGTATAACTTCCCATAGTGTAAAAAAAAGTACAGTGGCACCCCAAGATATGAGTTTAATTCGTTCCATAACTTTGAGGCATGGGAAACTATGAGAAGCTCGAGTCGCAGTAAACTGGTGGGTCGTGTGCAGCCGACGGATCCGAGCGATGACTTGTATCTCAACTGTTGCTCGTATTTCAAAGCAAAAATCGCTCGCTCGAGGGCTCCCATCTCAAAAATCTCGTATGATAGGGCACTCGTATCTCGAGGTACCACTGTATTTTCTCTTAGTGGATCTTTTTTTAACAAAGTTTTCTAAATAATATGGGGACTTTAAATAAGATGTTACTATATAGAATGATATTAGTTTATCACTGAGAAGCAGGTCTATGCCAATTTAGACAAAGATTGAGGATTTAGATGTAACAAATTTGGAATGACTCAGAATTAACAAGATCACTCCCATAATATCCTTAGATATCTTGTTGAAGGATAAGGAGAAATATGTACCAAATACTCAAAGTATTCTGACAATAGGTTTACAAGTATTATTTCCTTTAATAATTTCTAATCTGATTTAGCAATGTTGTGTGGTTATTATTTTTATTATCCTTATATCAGGAAACTGATACCCAAACTGGTTAAATAATTTGGTAGAGAACACAAAGTTAATCCTCATTTCAGAGTAGTATATAACAAAGTAAAAATGAAACTTAAACTTCGAAAAATATTCACCTTTGCGCATAAAAGGGGATTTACTTTGATCCATCACTATACTTGGAATATGTGTATAATTCACCAGAGGATTGTCCTTCATCATGCCAAATGAGGTGTGATAGATGATCTTACTCAAGATCTCATCATTTAGGTTTTTCTCTAGAAATGTAGCAATCTTCTTGATTTCCTTCATTGGATTCTATTAGTGGGTAAAGAGACATATCCAAGAAAATAATAAAACTAATGTAAAATATTTATAATATGTTCATAAATGTTTATTTTGAATACTGAATCAATATTTTATGTTGAGCAAAAATAGAGTAGAAATGTTTTGTTTGTTACAAATCTTATATTTGTAGTTTACATTAAAAATACAATAAGAATGAACCTTGAGCTAAATATTAACAATACTTACAGAAAATAATCTTAAAACCCATTTTAAGCTGAATTTGTAATCACATTTGAATTGTGCATGTTTTAGAGATCCAGTATATTTTTATTCTTTCCACCTCTCTTCTTCTGCTTTTAATGAAAACTTATTTTTTCCCAATCAGTGTGGCTTTTTTAGGGGTTTAAGGGCAACCAAGAGGTCACTGGTTCAATTACTGGTCAGGGCACATGCACGGATTGTGGGCTCAATCCCAGTAGGAGGAATGCAGGAGGCAGCCAATCTATGATGCTTCTCTCTCATCTATGTTTCCATCTTTGTATCCTTCTCCCTTCCTCTCTCTCTAAAAAAATTAATAAAAACATATTTTAAAGCTTTCTTTCTTGTTTTTAGTAATAGTTTTTAAAAACAAAAATAATAAATTCATGGATAATTTCAAGTATATTTGCTTTAAGATATACTGATAAGACCTTGCTTAGATATAAATTATTAAAAACAAACTAATAAATGAGCAAAGTTATTGAGACCTAAATTATTCATTAACCATTGAGGATAATAAGAATAACATATGAGAAATGGGTTATTTTCCAGATTCTAAGGACATAAACTTAATTTTTGTAACTTTTTAGGATGCCAAACTAAAATCTGCATGGATATATCTAGAAAGATTTTGAGGAAGTGATATCTATGCTGAGTTTAAAAAGGTGAATCTAATTTAGCAACATGTGTGGTCTTTTGAGGTGTTGGACAGTGAATTTTCAATAATGAAAAAGTTAAAACTCTTGGAGGTATTAATGTCTCATAGTTCAGGGGAGAAAAAACACACAAAATGTTTGAAGTTAGATCTGAGATTTTTGTAGGAGTGAGAGAGGCTATAAAAATGGAAAGATAAGTTGGGTTTAAATTTAGGAATATCCTTAGATATCTTGTTGAATGATTTGAACTGTATCTGTAATGCCAAAGGGAAGAAACAGCTTTTAATAACATGTCTTATTAACTCTGTTCCTTTGTGTGTTTATACATGTGTATGTTTTGTCAGGGATATCTCTAGAAGGGAAATTATGATAATATTTTATGTTTGAGGCCTTGATGAGAGAAAAATAAAATAGCTAATTATGGGATGTCAATGCTTAGAATGATTAAAAAGTCAGAAATGATGATAGTGAGGAAATGCCAAAAGAAAAGTTAGTAGTAGTACTAGGAAAACATATAGATGAACAGGCAAATAGAGAGCAGTCTCTCTTAGGGATTCAATCTGCTTGGAGAATAATCTGGCCATAGTCAAAGTATCTATGGTGATTTAACTTTATAAACCAGCAAAAGTTCAAATTCAGGGTGCTGACTCCTATTGAATCTCCCTCTCCTGCATTTCTCTTTTACCTCATTGAGAATTTATGCAGACACTCATAAATTAGATGCAATTAATTAGGCTTCTCTCTAAATTTTATTCTTGATATATAAATATAATTTTGCTCTAATATTGTTATATTATACCTCTTTATATAACATTGTCTAGGAATATCTGTATGGTATAGAAAAATATTACATTTTAATTATTATCTGTATAGAAGATCTGAGTGGGATTCGAGTATATGGATATATACAAAGTTGATTAGACTACATTGCAAATCAATCAATATAAATGTGTTGATTTGAATAAGGCATATTAACTGAATAAAGAGGAAAGGTTGACACCAGAGTGTCATGTGAGAAACAGCATGATGTGTGACTCAGAATTTGGATGCCAGCCCAGATCAGGAAATGTATTTCTCCATTCTGTGGAGAAGAACTATATTAAGAAGCTAAAACTGCTCTTTTTTAAAATTTCTTGCACTACATATGTGTCCTTATTCCCCCCACTCCCCATTTATGCCCCCACCCTGTTGTCTGTGTCCATTAATTAGGCTTATATGCATACATATAAGTCCTGTGGTTGATCACTCCCCCTCAACCCCATGGTCCTCTACCTTCCCTGAGTTTGACATTCTGATTGATGTTTCTCTATCTCTGGGTTTGTTTTTTATAAAGGTAACAAATGCTATTCACGTATACAGGAAGAGAGATACTTGGAACAAAAGAACAATTTTCTCTCTTATAAAGAATAGGTAATTGAATATGACTAATCAAAACCACTTTAGTTTTACAGCTGTGTATGCCACCAAGTTGACATTAATTGCCTCACACTAGTAAGAGTTAGACCACAGATTCTCTATGGGCTGCAAACAACTGTGACAGGTGGGATCCTGTGCAGAACAGAAACACTGAGGACTCTTTTTGATAAGCTGTGAGAAATAACCTGGAGATTAATCAGAAATATGTGTAACAAGAGAGACTTTTACCGAAGCATGATTTCTGGTATGCAAAGTAGGATTGTCACTAAAATGTTTCTTAATACTGTTTATTCATTTATTTATTAATCATTCAAGCAATCCATTATTCACACAATATAGGTGCTATATTAGTTATTGTGGATGCACTAGTAGATATGGTTGGTATCTTCCATTATAAAACTGAAAATCTAAAAAGTATTTTCAGTAGTATGCTCAGACTTTTAAGAGCTAGAGAAACTTGGATTCCACATATTTCCCACATGTATGTGTGCACATACTTACACATTAGCTTAATTTGAGTAAAATAGCCCCAGAATAGGCCTGGAGCTTTGCAGTAATATTTGAACTAATACTGGTTCATAAGGAGACTAGATGAATAATTATGAGACACTGAATAAGAAGGAAGTAGTAAGAAAATAAGGAGGAGAGCACATTTGAAGGATATAATAATAGGTCATGTGAACCTATGGGATGTTCAGAATCTAGTTGAACTATATTCACTATATGGAAGCTAATGAGGACAATTTACTTTCACGTTTTGAAAACTGAATGGAAATATAACATCATTAACCAATAGAGAATAAAAGAAGGAAAGGAGTAAATGTTGGAGAGAGAGAAGTAAGATAAGTTTAGTTTTAAACATGTTAAATTTGATGTTCATGTTAATAAAAACATGGGTTTGAATTCAGTGTAGAAATTAAAGTTTTAGGGACATCAATAGCACATAAATAGTTTTGGCAATAGTGGGCATGGACATGAACACGATAATATAGCAATCAGCTTAAAAAGAAAAATGACCTAATGATAGAGGTACCTAATGATAAAAAGCCACGTGAGTGTGATGATGTGTTAGATGGAGCAGAGACTTTGAGAAAGAAAAAATATTCAAAATAAATAGGATCAGATGAATAAAAATGTTAAAGGTTTCCCAACTAGAAGATCATTAAGGATCTTAACAAGATTTGGGTAAGCAGGCATGAAGAATTGGAAAAGCAATCATGTCATTTTGAAAATTTAATATTTATCCTTTTACCCCAGGATGTAGTGAGGAATTATTCAAAATTAATTTTTGCCATTTTACCTCTTTCATATCTTCATAGTGCAAATAAAGTATTGGGTGTTCTTCTTTTTTCTTCCACCAGCTCTTAACATGATTAAACCAGGAACCATAGGCCACTAAAACAAAACAAAAAATCTATTTCCATAAGCATTCATAAAATTAAAGATTTGTTTCTGAAAAATAAGTCAAATTGTACAAACATTTTGTGTTTTAATAATCAAGGGAACTGAGAATATAATTCCAATTTAACCATAAAATTACAAAATCAGATTTTAAAATATAAGGTACAAGGAAGCATTTCAATTGAAAATACATTGACCTTCAGTAGGTTATGCTTAGCCTCACATGGAAGGAGACTATTCTTTTCATAAAGTATTCATATCAAATATGTATCTAAGTACTATAAATATGTGTATAACAGATTTTATTAATGGTTTGGACAATGTAAACAATTTCAATCATGAACAGAAATTGAGAATGGATTTCTAGCAACTAAAAAAAGGTTAGAGAATATTTTCATTAAACCAATGTTTTTTGTCTTTTAAAATGTATTTTTACTGAAGAAGGGAGAGAAAGAGATAGACACAGAAACATCAAAAGATGAAAGAGAATCATTAATCCAGCTGTCTCCTGAAAGGCTCCTACTGGGATTGTACTCCCAACCCACACATGTGCTCTAACCTGGAATTGAACCTGTGACACTCAACTACTGAACCATGCCAGCTGGGCAAGCCAATGTTTAATGCCAAGTTTATATATTGAATATCATAGTAAAATATTAGACATATTTGATTTAATTTTTAAAATAGTATTTGAATATACTTGTTACTGACTTGGGAAAAATAAGTGTCTTAAAAGAAAAAGTTATAGTAGTAATAGTTAATAGTATTATTGAAATGAAAAATTACTTATTAATTTTAGACCAAGGCCTACCTACCATTTCCAGCCATGAATCTCTCTAGATATTCATCCCAGGTGCCAGGAAGAGGTTGCAAATTATTCATTAAGTCAAAATGGTAATATGAGACTGCAACATCCTTGGCATTTCGAGCCAAATAAATCATCTTCAGGAGAAAAAGGAAGAAATGGATGGCATTTTTTAAGAGAAGAATTAATGTACATGCAAAGAAAGCAACATATTTGAAATCCATGAGATATCTACAAATAAATTTTAAAAACATTAAAAAAATAAACATACTCAAAACATACATTTTAACAATTGCAATACTAAAGAGTTAAAAAATAAGGTACACAGAAAAATGTGCACATGATTGTTTATAACAGCTTTATTCATCATTGCCAAAACTTGGAAGCAACCAATAGATTCTTCAGTAGGTGAGTGTTTAAAAAAAAGAAACAAAAAACAAAAAAACAAAACAAAACAAAAAACTGTGGTATCCCCAGATAATAGAATATTATTCAACACTAAAAGGAAATAACCTGGAAAAAACCAAGACAGTGGCATAAGGTATACACCTCTTGCAACCACACCAAAACAACTAAAAGACAAAATGACTATTCCCCAGAACCACAAGAAAACTGGTGGAGTGGAAGTTCTATAACTAGAAGGAAAGAAAAAAGCACATTGAGAACTAGTAGGTCATACAGAGGCTCAGAAAGGCAGAGGTACAGAGATGCGCAAATCGGGCTGGAGTGTGCTGCTTTTTTCAATTGGGAGGGAGTTACAAGTTCCCAACTCTCTGAACTCCAGTTTCCGGAGAGATTCTGGGGACCCAGACTCCTACAGGGAGAAATTGGACTGTCTGCCATCGGGTTGGAAAGAAAAGGTGGCCTTCTCTCAGAGGTGTGCACAGGAATCATTGTTTACTGCTGCACTGGGGCGCAGGATGTGGGACAGTGAACAGAATTCAGCAGAGAGAGCTGACTGGCAACCATTGCTATTTGCCATACCCTAGTCTAGTGATTCCCTGGGACCCCACCCCGCCCAATCTACAAACCCACCCAGCTGTGCAGCAGCTTTTGCATATGAATGGCCTGCCTTCTGGCAGCTTAACCTAACAAATTGCAACTGGGGCAGACAACTCCAAAACTTTCAAACTCCAAGTGAAGAGAATAAATCTGCAAATCTCCCTATAGCTCCTGCTGGGTGGCCTCAGACACTAGCTGACTTGCACCTCCTTGGAGATCCAGGAACCAGTGTACCTAGAGGTCAGTGTGAGAGGACACCAGATTTCAACTCCTCACATATGTAAGTAACACACTCAAGAGGCAGACTTGGAGAGCACCAAAGCCCCACTGAAGCAAGTCCTGCCCCATAGGAGTGTCTCCAGCACAGCAGTTCTTCCATTAATAGACACGGCCAATCCTTACAGTCAATTGGCCTGGAGGTCAATTCCGCCCAGTGTACCAATAGCAATTAAGGCTTAACTACAATAAGATTGTGAACCTAGCCTACAAAAGGGTGCACCAAGAGTGTCTACCTCAGTAGTGGAGCTACTGGACCCTAAAGGACAACTAGCACACAAAGCCAGTCCATCAACACTGGGAAGCAGCCAAAATACAGAGACAAAGAAATGTGACGAATAAAAGAAATGGAGAAAAGCAAACAACTGGACATAGAGTTCAAAATCACATTTATAAGGTTACTCAAGAATCTTCTACAAACCCCCAAAAAACTTAGTGAGACCTCTGAGAAACTTAGTGAGACCTTCAAGGATCTTAATGAGAATGCCGAAAAAAAAAAAAAAAAGGAAAAGGACCCGTCAAAAATTAAGCATACACTGTCTGAAATAAAGAATAATATACAGAAATTCAACAGCAGACTAGAGGACTCCAAGAATCAAATCAAAGATCTGAAATATAAGGAAGCAAAAAACACCCAACCAGAAAAACAAAAAAAAAGAGTCCAAAAATGTGAAGATAGTGTAAGGAGCCTCTGGAACAACTTCAAGTGTATCAACATCAGAATTATGGGGGTGCCAGAAGAAGAGAGAGAACAAAATACTGAAAACCTATTTGAAGAAATAATGACTAAAAACTTTTTCTACCTGGTGAAAGAAATGGACAAGCCCAGGAAGGGCACAGAACCTCAAACAAAAGGAATCCAAAGAGGACCACACCAAGACACAACATAATTAAAATGCCAAAGGCAAAGGACAAAGAGAGAATCTTAAAAGCAGCAAGAGAAAAATAATTAGTTACCTACAAGGGAGTGCCCATACAACTGTCAGCTGATTTCTCAACAGAAACCATGCAGGCCAGATGGGAGTGGCAGAAAATATTCAAAGTGATGAATAGCAAGGACCTACAACCAAGAGTGCTCTACCCAGCAAAGCTATCATTCAGAATTGAAGGGCAGATAAAGAGCTTCACAGATAAGAAAAAGCTAAAGGAGTTCATCACCACCACACCAGGAATATATGAAATGCTGAAGGGTATGCTTTAAGAGGAGGAAGAAGAAAAAAAGGTAAAGATAAAAATTATGAACAACAAAGCAATAACAAATATATACCTATCGACAAGTGAATCTAAAAATCAAGTGAATAAAAAAATATGTTGAACAGAATAAACTGGTAAATATATAGAATTAGGAGCAGAGAGAGGGAATGGACTAACAATTTTCGGGGGAATGGAGGTGTGAGGGGTGACGGAAGAGATTGGACAAAAAATCTTACACCTATGGATGAGGACAATGGTGGGAGGTAAGGGTTTGGGGTGGGGGGTGGGGAATCAGCTGGAGTGGAGCTATAGGGGGGAAAAAAGAGGAACATCTGTAATAAACTGAATAATAAAAATTTATTAAATAAAAGAAATGACCTATAAAGCCATGAAAAGACATAGAAGAATGTTAAATGCATGAGAGAATAAAATCTGTAAAGGCTACATACTGTGTAATTCCAATTTCATACTATGTATTTTTCCAAATCCATAGCATGTACAACACCAAGAACCCTAATTATGAGAATGATGTGTCAATGTAGGTTCATCAGTGGTAACAAATGTACCATGTAGTGGGAGATGATGATAATAGAATCTAAATGTGTCTGAGGGCAAGGGATGTATGGGAAATTGCTTTGACTTCCACTCAATTTTGCTGCACACCTAAAATTGGTCTAAAATAAATAAAATTGCTATAAAATAACATGTTTTAAAAAATGAATAAAAAGGGAATATTATGAATAACCTTTCATTACAAAATTCAACTTAAAATTCCTCACATATCACAAACTATCAAAAGTCAGTTAAGATAAAATATTATTGAAAAAAATGAATTTAAAATTTCTTTAAAACAAATATCTAGTCATAAATGTTTCACTAGAGAACTTTACCAGTCAAATGAGAACTGATATCCTAAGTTGAATTTTCAGAGAAGACCAGACTACCCAAAGACACATGGAAGATAACAACAGCAATATTTGTTGAGATGAGAATCCTGTTGCTATATAATGTTGGAAACCTTTAGTAAGTAGGATTAGACTACAAAATTTGAGGCCTAGGCCAGGGGCTCAATTTATTTGGATGTTGTTTCATACACCAAAAAGTTGCAGGTTCAATTCCCAGTCAGGGCAATTACCTAGGTGGAGGGTTCAATCCCCAATTGTGGCATGTATGTAGCCAATCTCTCTCTCTCTCTCTCTCTCTCTCTCTCTCTCTCTCTCTCTCTCTCTCTCTCTCTCTCTATCCCCCTTCCTCTCTGTCTAAAATCAATAAAAAACATAACCTTGGGTGAGGATAAAAAATATACTTGAAGCACCTTCATTGAAACACTTTCTTATGCAGCTCAGTTCCCAAGGTAACAAATAAATAAAACATCTGAGCAATTATTTGATATGTGAGTGCATCCAGGGTCACATTAAAAAATTGACTGGCACCTTGCAGTTGTTCTTCCAAAAGGACTCAGGAAGGAGATCAATTGGTAGATGTGTCTTCACAATCCGGGGTGATGGATTCTTCTGTAATTGTTCTACACCTGGGAAAATTAATTTGGCATATAGAGATATTAGCATCTCCAAGGACCCTCCATTTCCTGATTTTCTCAACCAGTCTTTCAAAATATTTCTGAACAGTATATAATGTTACTAAATTTTAAAATTATCATAGACATTATTTACCAAGATTCTAAGAGGCAATACTGTATGATGGCTAAGAGCATAAGATATGCAATTAGCCTTCTTGGATTCAAATTCTAACTCTATCACTGACTCACTGAGACATGTGAAAGTATCACAGTCTCTATGCTTTACTTTCTGAATCTCCAAAATGAAGAGTAATAATACAAATCTTAGCACTTTGGTTTTATCACACCTGTGTATATTATAAATAATTATAAAAATGTTTTCTCTATGTCAAAGAGATATTAACTTCTAGTAAGTCTCACATCAATTATAGTTTTACATCAGCTATTATAGTAATGGTAATGTCATTTTTGTGTAGCATCTGCATTTGATTATTTCCTTTAAGTATCAGATGTATACTCAAAATAAAAATATTGCGTAACTTTTAGATGTTAGCTGAATTCCCCAAAGTCGTACAACTAATATGTGGTACATCTTGGTTTCACATGAAGTCTTTGGACAAGAGATATATAAATTCCCTTGAGGCAGAAAGTATCCATTTGTTTTCTATGTTGAGAATCAGGAGGATCTCATCACATAAGTGACTTGGCCAGTCTGAAGGCACTTGTGGAGTAAAGACACAGAGAATTTGTGTCATGGGCTAGGAAGAGCTGTGCTAACCCTTTTCACTTACTATTCTCTTAATGGACATGTGGCCTTTATCATATTCCAGATATAGCTACTACAGATGTCATCTCCTAGAGAGTCATCAAGATCTCATTAAAAAGTCCTCTTCACAAAATTACTTATAACCAGTCTAACATCTAGATTATCTATAAATCCTACATTATCTTCCCACCTTTTGTATATGAAGACACACCTGCCCCAAATATTATCTGACTCACTCATTCAAAGCAATCCTACATTTCAATTGTTTATAAAATTTTATTGCAGATGCTAAAAGGTCACTCAGTATCTTTCTACTAAAACATTCTTTTAAATGTTCTTTATAGCACTTATTTTTTACTCATTCATTTATCATTTGTTTATTATCAGTTCTCATGTGTTTTCCTTGTCACCATCCCCAAACACACAGAAATAGTATTTGTTTCATTTACCAACAAATGCTTTCTAGATAGTAATGTGTAGCACATGGTTGTATAAAGAAAACACCTTAATATCATTGAGAATAGAGTTGGAAGACTTAGAAAATAAAGTTGCAGAAATTCTGGTTAAATTTGAATTTTAGATTAACAACAGATGCCTTTTAGTATAAATAATATTTGGGATATACTTATCTATTATAGTAAAAGTATAAAATGCAAATTAACCAAATGGCAGAACAGTGGAACATCCATCCTGACAGGACCTACTCTTGCACGAATTTCATGCATCGGGCCTCTGGTACTAAATAAAATTGTTATCTAAATTTCAGATTTAATTGGGTATCCTGAATTTTATAAGAAAAAATTGTTTATCTATAAAATTCCTATTTCATTATGCTTCTACCCATCTGGTAGTTACAGCCTCTTTACTCAGCATATAGAAATGAGAGATCATAACATTCACAACTCACTATTCCTCAGTGCCATGATATGAACTCTTATGTCTATTTCTTTTATGAAGTTTTCCCACATTATTGTTCCTTTTCCCGCCCTAAACTTCCTTCTGTCTTATAAGTGTTTTGCCATTGATATTCTTTAAATGAACCCTTTGCATGCATAGGTATAAATGTTGGGAATATGTAATGACACCACAAGTATTCACATTCAGGCTCCAGACTAAATATGAGTGCCAGTTTATCCTCCTTCACCTGGTGTAACTCACTTACTCACTCTCTGGCAATGCTACACAGACTTATTAACCACCTCCAATCCTTGTCTCCCAGAAATAATCCTCAACTCCTATTCCTGATTACTTTGATTCTACCAATTTTTTATTTCATACTTTTCTATGGGCCTGGAGTCTTGGTCACTCTAACACTTATTTGTTTGCTTTTCATTTAGTTTCAAGCTTTAGCATTTGCCCTCTGACACAGGAAAAAATGACACATGCCTGTGTAAGCAACTAGTTCCAGTAGGCAAGAACATTTGGATTCTGCTCTTTAAATTGATATACAATTTCCTTCTGAACTTATTCCAGCCTTCCAGCAGACCTAGAGAGCCAGGCCTCAGTTCTTAACATCTCTCACTTACTTTTAGGACATCATACTTTTCTGATTCTCTTTGAGCTCATTTCTTAAAAATTACAAGTCCTACATGATCTGTCCCCAGCAAGCTCCAAATGTTTTGTATTTTATTCTTTCCTTCTTTCCTTATTGTTGTGGTTTTGTTTTTTGTTTTTTGTGTGTGTGTGTTTTGTTGTTGTTGTTGTTTTTTAAATCCCAGGATTATGCCAATACCTTTTCTGCATCTAGGTCTTTATAGCTAAAATTTCACCTTCCTGAAATATGCTTCCTTCAACCATATGATGATTTTAGGTCTCAATTCAGGAGAGATATCCCTAATCATCCAGTCCAAAGTAAACTTTCCTGTTATTCTTTTTCATAGAGTCTTATTCTCTAGATACATAAGACCAATTATATGCACCTATTGTTAGTTTACTTATTCAATGTCCCATTATTACTATAAGCTCCTTGGGGTTAGGACAGCTAATTTGCTAATCATTTTGTATCTAGCTCATATAACAGTACATAATTATTTAGAAGCATTCAATAAATATTTGTGAAATAATAAATGACTCTTATTAATAATAAATTTTATTTTTAAAAGGTATTGGTACTTCTTTATTTATTTAACTACAGCAAAGTTCTAATTAGAAACTTATTTCTCTACTCCACCAAATTCTACACAATAATAGTCAATAAAATATATGGAACTTTTTTATATTATCGACTAAATTTTTAATTGTTTTCTATAACAAAATTCATTCATTTTTGGTTACCATACCCAAATATGTTATAGACTAAAACTGCAGCTTCTTTATATGCCTCAGTTATTATATTGCTTTCAAAGTTCCATTTTAAATTATCATATTTACCACATTTTAGTGGAAATCATAGATACAATAATTAATATGTTAGATAAATAATATTACAAAATTATAATTCCCAAATGGTTTAAAATTACCTGATATTCTCAGTCCAGGGACAGCCACTTCCAACATTGGAACTTTAACAGTTATAAAATCTCGCTTACATTTTTCAACATCTCCATCATTTAAAATCATGTCCACAATTTCACTTACCCAAGTAGTACCTGTGGCAAAAAGCAACATTTTTTTATAAACTCTAACCTGAATCTGAGGGGAAAAGTATCCATTGGAAGTCTGCCATCCTAATATATATTATTAGAAACTTAATTTTGCAGTGTCATTTTCTATGCACCAAATGCCCATTTTAATATATTTGAAGTAGGTTGCTAGACTGACTGATAGGCATATTAATTTTATTTAGAATGATAATGATTTTATACAGAGGTTGATTTTCAGAAAACAAAGGTTGATATGAGAACTACATTTTTCAGGCCACAGAACTCACCTGATTTGGGGTAAGTGACTATCACAATGTCATCTGGCCTGCTCTGGAACTGTTCAACCCTTTCCCAGTTGTCCACAAAAGCATAGATCATGGGATAGCCATGAACCATCTTCAGATTTTTTCTCATGACATCTTTGGGAGTAGTCATTTTTGTACCAAATTGTACAGGTTCTTAATAGAATATTTCCTGAGAGTCAAATCCTAGAGAAATAGAAAGAATAAAAATCAGAAGCTGAATAACAGTTGTTACTCATAAGACACTGCAACATGGTACAAAGTGAAATTGGCCTCTAACACACTGAGCACACAGAGATCTAAATACAAAGGGTGTTTTTGTGGGTATACAGCTGTAGATTGCAAGAGCAGCAATTGGCTCAGTGACAAGCAGAACAAAGGTCTTTGGTGGAAACTTTGGAAAGAAAAGGAACTGCATATCTGACTTTGAATTTAAAAAAAAATCAGACTTCAGAAACTTTCGTTAAAAAGTATCTGGACTTAATGCAAAATAAATGTATCACTCATAATTAATTTTTACTTTACCTCATTTTTCCTTATAGAAATCTGTTTTCTTTCCTACCATTCTTCTCCTGTCCAGAATGCATCTGTTTTCTCTGTCTGCTTGTAAGATTGTGTTCTTTGTCATTGATTTTGAGCAATTAAATGCTGATGTGCTTTGGTGTGGCTGTTTTCATGGGCGTGTGTCTGTGCTCACATGTGCACACCTCAGGTTTATTAAACTTCTTAGAAATGAGGTTTTTATAGTCATTATTCAAATCTTTTTCTCTTTTTCTTCTTCCTTTTGGGACTTGAGACCCCATACAGTTTTTCACAGCTCACTGATGTCCTATTCATTTTTAAAAATCTTTTCCTCTTTTTGTATTTTTTAAAAATATATTTTATTGATTTTTTACAGAGAGGAAGGGAGAGAGATAGAAAGTCAGAAACATCCATGAGAGAGAGACATCGATCAGCTGCCTCCTGCACACCCCACAGTGGAGATGTGCCCGCAAGCAAGGTATATGCCCCCAAGCCGACGCTCTATCCACTGAGCCAAACCAGTCTTGGCTCCTCTTTTTGTATTTTAATTTGGATGACATCTATTGTTATGCCTTTATGTTCACTAACCCTTTCTTCTACAATGTGTAATTTGATGTTAATCCCATTCAGTGCATTTTTTTTCAGACATTGTGGTTTTCATCTCTAGAATATTATTTTGGGAATGATTACATATTCCCTGTCTCAATTTTTCAAACATATTGAATACAGTGATACTGACTGTATGCAGAATCTGCTTAAAGACACAAAACAAGTTAATGGCAACCCAGAAATAGACTTAGTTTTCCCAGCTCTGCTCCATTTGTCACAGTGCAAATCTAATATGGGTGGGATCTACCCAAAGTTAACAAAAGTTCGTGACTTATCTTATTCAAATAAGAGGTTTACAGTTTATAAGGAAATCTTTCTTTGACAAAGCTAACTTCCCCAGACAAAAAGCACAAGCTCTCCACACTGTGAAAATGTCAAAGATTAATGGTATGAGTAACAAGATGAAAATAAGGCAACTGATCTGAATACACTCTGTTCACATCTGGGATATGGGTGTAACCCATTCAGAAACCTAGGAGGATTAATACTGAATTAACATTGCTCATTGTGACTAGTGGCTGATGAGGATTTCAGAATAATATTGGGAAATGGGTTCAGCATTAGGACTGGAAAACATAATACTAATTTTATTGAACCAGATACATGGGAAGATGGTTAATCATGATATTTACTTTCAAATATAAAGTTAGTTCATAAAAAGTCTTTTAATTACAAGCACGCTCAAAATGGAAATCATCCAAAGAGCACAATAAGCTATGGATGCAAAACAAAAACTTAAAGAAGAGAGATTTAAAAAGCAAACTTTGCCTCACAATTTAGTCCCCTATTTTAGTTTTTATTGTTGGTCAATGGTGCTGTTGTTGAAAGGAACCCTGGGAGCCTGAAGTAGTCCAGGAAGGGCAGGGCTAGGGAGCCCAGGGAGGGGAAAAAAAGTAGTTTCAGAATATGATCTGAATATAGTAGTCAGTGATTTTACAGGCAATTAAGATATGAAACAGAGGCAAGTCCTGCTGTTTCAACAGCTGCCAAAGCCAGGAAACATGGAGAAGGAAATGGATCAGGGTGGTGGCCAGAATTGAGCAAAGTAAAAAATTGTATAGATTTGAAGGTTTCCACAAAGCTTCAAAGGATCTGAGAGGAATGCATAGGCCACGAACCAGAAGGGTCAGTGGATGAAAGACTGTTGCTTCTCTGCCACATATAAGAATGTCTTCTAATTTGGGTTGTGATGAAAAGTCGTGATGTTTGTGTGTATGTGTTTTCATCTGGAAGAAGCATGAGTTCCCAATATCATAGAAAGAGCAAACATATGCTGAAGATGAAGTAACAATTTTGGCAGCAGAAACAGAGAGGCAAGAGCTAGTGATTTAAGAATGGGCAGATACATAGAGAAGTGAACAAGAAGCTTGTATTGGAGGGGTAGAAATGTGCTCCTGCCCACTACCCCCACTACCTCAACCACTGTATTAGATTCCCTTTTGTTTTAGTTTCTTAACAAAATATCTTTTGTTAAGAGCATTTGTTTCAAACTTAAAGACAACTACAACCACCAGCCCCTTGCCCTGGTAATTTTACTGATCAATGTAGGCTTGGTAAAGTTAAAAGGCTCAGAAAGAAAGTAGCACATTCTTTTATATTTACCGTTTTACTTACAGTTGTTGTTTTGTTTTTGTTTTTTAAATCTAGACATAATTGTGTTTCTAAAAGATCTTTCTATTAACAACAGATTTCTAATTTTTTTTCATCCAGTGTTTAATTTTTAATTTGTATGGAGGGCAGGAGTGTGTGTGTGTGTGAGGGAGAGAACATGGTTTATTTGTATTTTGCTGCAATTATTAATAATCCTTCTCAGCGCATGTATAGTACAAATCTGTAGCGCACTGAGACCCATCAAGTTAACATCAATGTGGCTCTCTTTGAGGATTTGGAACATATAATTTTTCTGTGCTATTCTCTAAGCTAGTTTGTTCATATTTTTTTATGATTTTGTGACTCTGTAGACTAACAAATTTTCTTTTCTTTTGATGAAACATGCAGATATTAGATTCCACAACCATCTCCTTCCTGCTCACCATGCAATCAAATGACGTGTTCCAAAGACACAGGGTCAATATGGTCCTACCAAAGTTTGGGAAATAGTATTTTTAATTGGATATACAGATTTGCTATTAAGAATTAACTTCTTCAGGATTTGTTTAAAAATCAGCTGATGTAGGCAAGACAATAATGGGCATCTAGACAACCTGAAATCAGACAGAGATTGGAGACCTCATAAATAAACTTATCAGTATAATAGATGATTGGACTATCCCAGTCACAATTAGTGAAGCCATGCAAGTAATAGCAGGCACGCTGAAGTCAGTGGAGGGAGCCTATGGGTAAGAGGGAGGCTTCTATAACCAGACCCCTTCAGCTTTTAAATTCCAAACTCAAGTTCTGCTTTTCTGTAACTTTACAAGAAAAACAAAATTCTAACAAAAATATTTAAACCTTGTTTATCTTAGTTAAAGTTAAGTTTAAAATTATCTTGTAATATAAGTTCATGCATCATAGAATAATAAGGGGGAAGATGATGAAAGCCCATGCTGTAGATTTAGGCCATACTGTTTGGGTAGTAAAGTCAATTAGGTCAACTTGTGTCAAATATATGAAGGGTAAGGAAGCCCTAATAATGAAATTTTCCATATAATAATTAGACTTTTTTTATTCTTTTTTTTTATTGTTTAAAGTATTACATGTCTCCTTTTTCTGCTTTTGTTATTCTTGTTTGCTTAGTTGTTCTGATAAAAATGTACACACTGATAAATGTGTGTATGCATATTCACTGACCACCTTCTTATACACCACACAAGAATAAACTCAAAATGGATGAAAGACTTACATGTTAGACTCAAACCCATAAAAATTCTATAAGAAAATATAAGTAGTAAAATCTCAGACATTTCTCGCAGCAATATTTTTTTTCTGATATATATCCTTGGTCAAAGGAAACCAAAGATAATGATTAGGACTACATCAAACTAAAGAGTTTTTATATAGCAAAGGAAACAATGAAAAGACACCCCAGTGAATGAGAATTAGAAACATATTTACCAATAATTTATAAAGAGTTTATAGAACTCAATACCAAACATACAAACAATCCAATTAAAAAATGGGCAAAGGAAGAAAAACCAAGATGGCAGCATAGGTGAACACCTAAACTGCTTCCTCACACAACAATTTCAAAACTACAACTAAGACAGAATGGGCATAATCCAGAATCACAGGAAACCTGGCTAAGTAGAAATTCTACAACTAGAATGAAAGAAAAAGGCTCACGGAGACTCATAAGAGCTGCAAAAAGCTGAGGTATGGAAACATACATGTGGAGAGGACAGGTGGTAGAATGCCTGGCTGGTTTCCTCTAGTGGGAGGGAGACAGAAACTCCCGACTGCACTGAATCCCAGATCTAACTGCACTGAACCCATACAGGACGAGACTCATACAGGGCTGTCTGGACTGCCAAGAAAAGGGAGGCATACACAGAAACTTAGAGGAACCACAAAAAGGCAGAGGTCTGGAGGCACACAAATGTGAGTGCTCACACAAAGGGCTGACTGCTGATTGTGACCCTAGTTTTCTCTAGGGGGAGGGATACAGGACTTCACTTCCAACTTCATTGAACCCCAGTTTCAGGTGAGACCCTGGGGACCCAGACTCATACAGGTCCTGGAGTGCACAGAAACTCAGGGGTCCCGGAAAGGCAGAGGTCTGGAGGCATGCGTGTGTGTGCACAAAGAGGGCTGCAGCAATTACAAAGGGACACAGACCCAGGGGCCATGTAGGGCAGGACTTACAGGAAGCCAAGGCTGTCTCTGCTCAGCCCTGAGACTCTGCCCCATCCAAGCTGAACACAGAGGCTTTTGCAATTTTGAAAATCTTGTTATGATAAGGCTGACTCCAGTACAAAAGTTCTGCTGGCATAAACACAGCTGATCCTCACAATCAACTGTCTTGGAGGTCAATTTCCCCCAGTGATACCAATAACAATCAAGACTTAACTACAACAAGGCTATGCACACAGTCCACAAAGGGGTGCACCAAGGGAGTCCACTTCAGGTAACTGGAGAGGTGGAGTTACTGGGCCATATAGGACACCTAGCACACAAAGCTACTCTATCAACTCAGAGAAGCAGCGAAAATGTGGAGACAAAGGAACAGATCAGAAATGAAAGAAATGGAGGAAAACAAATGACTGGATACAGAGTTCAAAACCATGGTTATAAGGTTTTCAAGAATTTCCTAGAAAAGTTGGATAAATTTAGCAAGACCCAAGAGGAAATAAAAAAGGACTAACTAGAGATGAAAAAGGACCAATTAGAAATTAAACATACACTGACTGAAAAAAAATTATACAGAAACCTAATAGCAAACTAGAGAAATGTAAGAATCACGTCACAGATTTGAAATACAAAGAAGCAAAAAACACTCCACTGGAAAAACAAAAAGAAAAAGAATCCAAAAATGTGAAGATAATATAAGGAGCCTCTGGGATAACTTCAAGTGTACCAATATCAGAATTATGAGGGTACCAGAAGAAGAGAGAGATCAAAACACTATAAATCTATTTGAAGAAATAATAACTGAAAACTTTCCCTACCTGGTGAAAGGGATAGACTTATAAGTACAAGAAGCGCACAGAACCCCAAACAAAAGGAATTCAAAGAGGACCACACCAAGACACATCATAATTAAAATGCCAATAGCAAAAGACAAAGAGAGATTATTAAAAGCAGCAAGAGAAAAACAGTTCATTACCTACAAGGGAGCACCCATATGACTGTCAGCTGATTTCTCAACAGAAACTATGCAGGCCAGATGGGAGTGGCAAGAAATATTCAAGGTGATGAATAGCAAGAACCTACAACCAAGATTACTCTACCCAGCAAAGCTATCATTCAGAATTGAAGGGCAGATAAAGAGCTTCACAGATAAGAAAAAGCTAAAAGAGTTCATCAGCACCAAACCAGTATTATATGAAATGCTGAAAGGTACTCTTTAAGAAGAGGAAAAAGAAGAAGATGAAAAATATAAAGATAAAAATTATGAGCAACAAATACATATCTATCAACAAGTGAATCTAAAAATCAAGTGAATAAAAAATCTGATGGACAGAATAAACTGGTGAATATAATAGAATCAGGGACATAGAAAGGGAATGGACTGACAATTCTCAGGGCGAAAGAGAGAGACTGGACAAAAATCATACACCTATGGATGAGACAATGCGGGGGGAGGTAAGGGTAGAGGGAGGGGTGGGAGCCAGGTGGAGAGGACCTATGAGGGGAAAAAAGAGAAACAAATTTAATAATCGGAACAATAAAGATTTATTAAATTAAAAAAATGGGCAAAGAACCTGAATAGACCCTTCTCAAAAGATGAAATACAGATGGATAAGAGACATATGAAAAAAAATACTCAACATCACTAGTCATCAGCGAAATTCAAACTAAAACCACAATGAGATATAACCTCTCAGAATGGCTATCATCCATAAATCAAAAAATAAGTGTTAGAAAGGATGTGGAGAAAGGGGAACCTTAATGCAGATTAGTGAAGCCACTGGGGAAAGCAGTATGAGTTACCTAAAAAAAACAACAGTATGAGTTCCCCCCCAAAAATGGAACTGCATCATGACCCTGTCATTTCTCTTCTGTGAATTTAGCTGAAGAAACCCAAAACACAAATTTGAAAGAATGTATGTACCCCTATGTTCCCTGCAGTATTGTTTACAAATAGCCAAGATCAGGAAACAGCCCAAGGTCCATCAGTAAGTGAATGGATAAAAAACTGCTGTACATTTACACAGTGGAGTACTACTCTGCTGTGAAATGGAAGAAAATTTTACTCTTTGCAACAGCATTGATGGACCTGGAGAACATTATGCTAAGTGAAGTAAGCCAGTCTGAGGAAGACAAGTACCATATGATTTCACTCATTTGTGGACCTTAATGAAAAAAACTGAACTACAAGCAAAACAGAGACAGACTCATAGAGAGCAGGCAGACAGGAGGGGTGATGGTGGTGGTGGTAGGATTGAGAAAAAAAATAGAGAACTCATGGACATGGATAACAGTGTGGTGATTGTGGGGGTGGAGGTGGATTGCTAGAGGTAGTAGATGGTAGAAAGGGGATAAAATGTGTGGAGCTTTGGCCTGTGTTTCTTAGTGGTTATAGCCTTGGCACATGTACCAATGGTTGTAAGTTGGATTCCCAGTCATGGGCACATACCTGCGTGGCAGGATCAATCCCAGACCCTGGTGGAAGTGCATGACGATAACAACCAATTGATGTGTCTTTCTTACATCAATGTTTATCTCTCTTTCTCTCCTTCTCTCTCTCTTCCTCTCTTCCTCTTTTCCTTTCACTCTATCACTAAAAAAGAAAAAAAAAAGCAATGGGTAATATATCCTCCAGTGAGGATTAACAACAACAAAAATGGTGATGGAAAAAATAAAACAAATTAAAATAATAAATAAATGAATAAATGAATGAATGAATAAATGAATAAATGAATGAATGAATGAATGAATGAATGAATAAATAAGTAAATAAATAAATTCCTGAGAACTGGGCCATCTTTTACCACCTGAGATAGAAATAGTAGTAAGTGTCACCTTCTTTGGTGTCTTCATACGTCACCTACTTGAGAAGGCAGGAATTAGCAGAAAGATGAATCTACTTCCTTCTCTGAAGGACGGTTACACTGACAGTTGTTACCAGAATGCTTTTCCCTCACTTCCCTCTTTAGAATTGGGGAAGTCCCTCATCTGAATATTGACATCCCATATACATCATTTAGAAGAATGCAGGATAATAACAATGAAGGATCGTTACTGGATAAAGAAATAGCCACAATAAATAAAAATTATTTACATTATAAAATTAAAAATATATATCCAAATAGAGCCATACAGAATCTGAATATTCTTTCCTTAAATGTCTTCAAAACCAAAGGAATCCACTATTCAATACTAGTTTAAATTTCCTTGATGGCATAACTCGGGGCTTATTATTCTTTATAAAGTAGCTGTCCTTTAAAGTCCAGGCTGTGACTCTGGATTGTATGGGCAATATGAATGGTGCCTTTTGGAACTGAAGAATGTACAACATGCACAAGGGTAGTTGCTGGTGCCATAGATTAACAATATAATCCTGATCCTTAGAATAGACTTGGTAAATATTTTGGTGAATGAAAGACTTTAGATTTATGTTAATAATCATAGTTTTATGATATATTAATGAGTTTTAATCCTAGATATAGAAAACAGCTTAATCTTATTTAGTCAGTTGTGCTTGGCAAATATTAAACTTATTCTCATTATTGTTTTACCTCTAACTTTTAGTTTGACACAAAGTCCAAGTAATCTGCCTTCAATGAGAACAGAGTACAGTGATGAGATCATGAATTTCAGTAACTTAAAGATAAGCTTGAGTTTAAACCCAGATTTCTCTCACTTGTTCCTTTTGGGTAAACACTACTGAAATAAAAAGGAGCACAACTGCCACCAATCAGATGTAGGCTCTTCTTCCTCAAGCACGGGAGGTTTGTTTGGTTAGGCAAGATCAGGTCCTTGGGGCTATGGCTATGGATACTTTTTTTCTTTACTTCTCAGCAGTAAACTGAATTTATAGAACAATAGAAAGTTGTCATCTTGGGTGTTAAGGCAGTACTTATTTTCTTATCTGCCCAGAGAAAAGCCCTGTTTGACAGCTGTGGGTTTTATATGCACAGTTATCCTCCATGTTTTCCAAGTTCACTGGTGCCATTCGTCCTTTTCAAAAGACCTGAATTTGTACCTGTTTTTACTAATTAGAAGATGTCTGAAGAAGATTTTTGCTTCTGTGAAAAAAGGTGAAAATCAAAAACAGCATGAAGTATTTGTTTTGTGCCTTTAAAGAGGCAGCCAGCACCCTGAGCAGAAAGAGGTCCCTGCCAAACTCCTGTCCTGGGTACTATACTCAGCTAACTCTGCATCAAGCCGTCAGAGCTTTGAGCTGCGTCTGTGAACATCTGGGATTTATTTTGATTTATTTTGTGCATTTGTTACCAAACTGCTTCTTTGCTTTACACTATTTCAGCTTATGAAAGCTTTAACGAGAAGAGACTATATTTTAGTGTGAGGAATCTCTACGCCTGACCTCATCTTGTCACTGGAGAAGGAAATAATAACAAAATGTGTCCAGTCTCCATTTACTCACCCACTTCCAACACACACACACACACACACACACACGCACACACCCTTTCTAGGAAGATATAAGAGGACAACAGTTGCTTTCCTGGGAACCAGACCAACACACACACACACTGACTCAAAAAATACAGGACGGGCATAACCCCACTCTTGTTCTCCATAGGGCAAAAGGGCTTGAGCTGAAGCATTCCTTCTCTTTTCCAATGCAAGTTAGTGTTTTCTTTCCTTTAGTAGTCTTGGGAACGGTAAGGAGCTGTCTGTACTACCCATACTGCTGCCAGTGGTTTCCATTTCCTAAAAAAAAAACACAAAAAACACAAATCCACAAACTTTAAGGAAGGTGTCTTTGGCTTGAGACCTTATAAACTGCCTCAGCAAAACATTAAAATGATACATTCTATTAACATGTAATTTTCTCTTTAATAAACCAAATTTAGCACCTCATTCCTCTCTTTTTGATAAGTATATCTCCCTATCTGAACCTCTTTCATTCTCAACCTGACAAAGTTTGTGGTTAGGCAAGAGTCCCTGTTGACTACATTGGTTGGCCTAAGTCTTTTTTTTTTTAATTAAATCTTTATCTATCAGATTATTACATTTGTTTCTCTTTTTTCCCTTCCATAGCTCCCCTCACCCGGCTCCCACCCTTCCCTCCACCTTTACCTCCCTCCCATTGACCCCATCCATAGGAGTATGATTTTTGTTCAGTCTCTCCCTGTACACCCCTCACCCTTTTCCCCCTGAGAATTATCAGTCCACTCCCTTTCTATGCTCCTGATTCCATTATATTCACCAGTTTATTCTGTTCATCAAATTTTTAATTCATTTAATTTTTAGATTCACCTGTTGATAGATACGTATTTGTTGTTCAAAATTTTTTGACTTTTACCTTTTTCTTCTTCTTCTTCTTCTAAAAGAGTACCTTTCAGATTTCATATAATACTGGTTTGGAGTTGATGAACTCCTTTAGTTTTTTCTTATCTGTGAAGCTCTTTATCTGCCCTTCAATTCTGAATGATAGCTTTGCTGGATAGAATATTCTTGGTTGTAGGTTTTTGATACTCATCATGTTGAATATTTCTTGCCACTCCCATCTGGCCTGCATCATTTCTGTTGAGAAATCAGCTGACAGTCGTATGGGTGCTCCCTTGTAGGTAATGAACTGTTTTTCTATTGCTGCTTTTAATATTCACTCTTTGTCTTTTGCTTTTGGTATTTTAATTATGTTATGTCTTGGTGTGGTCCTCTTTGGATTCCTTTTATATGGGGTTCTATGTGCTTCCTGGACTTATAAGTCTATTTCTTTCACCAGATGTGGGAAGTTTTCAGTCATTATTTCTTTAAATAGGTTTTTAGTATCTTGCTCACTCTTCCTCTGGTACCCCCACAATTCTGATGTTGGTATGCTTGAAGCTGTCCCAGAGGCTCCTTACATTATCTTCACATTTTTGGATTCTTTTCTCTTCTTGCTTTTCCAGTTGAGTGTTTTTTGATTCTTTATATTTCAAATTTTTGACTTGATTCTTGCATTCCTGTAGTCTGCTGTTAGGTCTCTGTATAATATTTTTTATTTCAGTCAGTGTATGTTTAATTTCTAGTTGGTCCTTTTCCATCTCTAGTTCGATCTTTTGCATCTCTAGTTGGTTCTTTTTCATCTCCTCTTGGGTCTTGCTAACTTTATCCAACTTTTCTAGGATATTCTTGAAAAACCTTTTAAGTGTGGTTTTGAACTCTATATCTAGTCTTTTTTTTTCCTTCATTTCTTTTGTTTGTGATCTCTTCCCTTGTCTCAGTATTTTCACTATGCCTGGAGAACTTCTGTGTTGGATTCATCCTTATGATACCAGACTTGCAAAACTTCAAAAGGCTCTCTGTTGAGCTTGGGATGGGTGGAGTCTCAGGGCTTAAGGGACCGCCTTGCCTTCCAGTTGGCCCCGCCCTCCATGGCCCCCAAGTCTCATGTGACTGGGTAATTGCTGGAACAGTCCCTGTGGGCACTTGCTCTCTTGCAGTGCCTCTTAGACTGCTGCCCCTCCGGCTCCCCTGTGCTCCGGGACCATATGAGTCTGGGTCCCCAGGGTTTTGCCCAAAACCAGGGTTTGGTGGAGTTAGAGGTGGCACAGTTGGGAGGGTCTGTCTCCCGCCACTTGTGAAAGCCAGTGGAACAATCAGCAGTCGGTCCTCTGCGAACAGTGCCGTGCGCATCACCAGACTTCTGATCTTTTGAGACTCCCCTAAATTTCCATGCACTTCTCCCTTTTCACAGTCCAAACTCCCCCCATATGAGTTTTGGCTGGATCTGGGGTTTAGTTTCGTAGGATAAGGGGTTCAATGCTATTGAGAGTCTCTGTCTCCCTCCTGCCAGAGAAAGCTAGCCGGTACTCTGGCACCCGCTCTCTCCACACTTGTGTCTCCGTACCTCAGCTTTTTGCAACTCCTCTAGGTCTCTGTGAGCCCCTCTCTTTCCTTATAGTTGTACAATTTCCACTCAGCCAGCTTTGCTGTGGTTCTGGATGATGTCCATTCTGTCTTTTAGTTGTAGTTTTGAAATTATTGTGCAAGGCAGCAGTGTAGTTGTTTACCTGTGCTGCCATCTTGGATTCTCCTGCTGGCCTAAGTCTTAAAAATGGAATATTTCATAGTTTGGATTTTTGACTCCATAGTAGCTTGCTGTGAATATATCAACAATTGAGTCAAAACAGTATATAATCAATTAAGAAATATATCTTGCCCTGGCTTGTTTTTCTCAGTGGTTAGAGTGTCAGCCCGTGGACTGAAGGGTCATGGGTTTGATTCCTAGTCAAGGGCACTCTCCTGGATTGCCAGGTTTAATATCCAGCTCTGGTCACCAGAGGCAACTAATAGATGTGTCTCTCTCTCATCGATGTTTCTCCCTTCCTTCTCCTCCCTCTGTTCCAATCTCTCTCTCAAAAAAAAAAAATCGATGGAAAAAATATCCTAAGGTGAGGATATTTTATTAATCCTCACCCAAGGATTGAATATGTGTGTGTGTGTGTGTGTGTGTGTGTGTGTGTGTGTGTGTGTGTTTTCTAATTGATTTCAGAAAGTAAAAGAAGGAAAGAGAGATAGAAACATCAATGATGAGAGAGAATTGTTAATTGGCTGCCCTGGTTCATAGGTCCACACTCAACCACTGAGCTACACATGCTGGGCTATATCTATATCATAAAAAGCCTGGCAGAACAGCCCAACAACCCATCATCCAGCCCCTCCCCTGGCTTCACCCCAGATCAGCCTCTCCTACCCTGATTGAGGGTGGGATGGCGAAGCACCCCACCACCTCTCTGCCGCCCTTCAGCCAGACTAGCCCAGTACCGCAGAAGGGAGCCCTGCCATGATCAGGGGCATGGTGGGGCTGCAAACCACCAAGGCCCCTTGCCCGACCCAGGTGGCACTGAGAGCTGGTGTGTGTGGCGCAGTGTTTTTAAAATAAAGCAAGATCCACAGGCGCTCTAAAATGCCTCTTGCACTGGCCGCCCCACCCTACCCCACTAGGGAGTCCCAGGCAGAGTGACGAGGGTGGGTGTAGGCTGCAACACTCCAGGCCCAGGCCCTGTGGGGGTGGGTAGGTTTGCACCGCAGCCATGTAGTACCGATGGTTAACTTTGCTGGGGAGGCCATCCCTGCTGCCTCATGTTCTGGTGCTAGGAGCGTGGTGCACGCATTTTATAGACATTTATGCATAAAAAGGTGTTCATGCACGTTTGTGTGCATAAATACATCTGTTTCTCAGAAGCATACCTAGAAAGGTGCTTTATCTGTAATAGGTGCTTTATCTCTAATTTCAAAATGTAATCCAGAGCAAGGAATCTGTAGCAAAAACACACACAAGAAAAGGGTTTTGATACTATACATAAAGCTGCGATTGAAATGTTTATGCCCAAATGTGCTGTGAATCAGACACATGGTGATATTTATCGTCTGGTGGGTCTGTTTGAAAGTTTTGGTCGATCAGTTCTCATTTCACAAAAATAAAATAATGTAACTAAGTGATTGCTAAATACATACTTCCAAGGCAAAGCAGTTTGCCCACTTTGTGTACTTTTTGCACATGTGTAGCACATCAAGGCTGTTCATAAAGTATAACTTGGATGATGTGACAATATGGTTGAGGAAGGGGATGTGGCCGGTTGTTTTTAAAGATTAGGCACCTCACAGTTTTTAAGACAAAGGTGTTAACCTAAAGTCAGAAGGCAGGGTCAGGGGTCTGTTAAGACCTTTGTATAGGCCTAAGGCTATACAAAGCAGTTACCTTTTTTATAAAAAAGCAGTTACCTTTTTAAGATGTGGCCTGAAAGAAACCTGTTATTTTCAGTTATTACTGTCTTCATAGTAAAATAACATTTTTGCAGCCTTTTTATGTGATTACATATATATATATATATACATATATATATATATGTATACACACACACACACACACCACACATACACATACATACACCTTCATTACAATATTTGAAATAGGTGTCATTATTTTAAAGCAATAGTTTTTTTCCTCTCAATTTCAGAGACCTAAATTTTCACACCCATCCCAAAAATGTTTATTTGAAGTGTCTTTTGCATCTGGACACCGAGTGGCCTAATAAGCTTGGTGATTAGACAGGTGCTTTTATAGCTACAGTCAAAGGCTCTTTCTTCTGATTAGCCCTTGAGGGGGAGCAGCCAGAGGCTCTCAGCATAGGAAAGGGGGGAGGGGCAGGAAAACCTTTAGAGGAAAAGGAGTGGGATTGGAAACTCCTTCCCATCCGCCCTAAAGAGAGTTCAAGTGCTGTGAGCAGCTGCGGCCCGTGGGCAGGGCTGCAAGCATGGTGAGGCCCGCACAGAGGCGGACTGCCACGTGATTTTATACACTGGGCCTCTGATATATATATTTAGATATTGAGATTTCATAGCTGTATTAGTCCTTAGAATTTTCTGCCATCTTTTAACTGTCTACCTTTTTGCGCAAATTGCTCTTTGCAGATAATTGTTACATTTACTGCTTTAGAAAAAGTGCTGCTTTTAATATTTCTGAGAATTTTGACTTTCAGAGTTGGATGATGTGAACGTGTATTAAATGGTTGTTTTACCTCTATGTGAAATGCTAATGATTGGTTTGACTTTGTAGGAAATAAAACGGATCTTTTTTATTTCAAAGAGAATAACAACATTTTCATTTTGGTTTTAGTAAAACTAAGGTGCTATTACACATTACAGCTGTTAAACTTTCCGGAGTTTATGTTAACTGAAGAACTGTGAGACCCTTTAAGATTTTTGTATGTTTTTAAATAAATAAAGAGCTGAATTAGGGTTTAATTTCATGTCACCTGGGTGTACAGTATTTTAATTGATATGGTTGGGTAAATATACATGTTACAACTATCTCAACATATTCAAAAGTAATAAAGGACTTTAACCAGGAAATAAATATAAAATGGTGATTCAGACTTCTATAAATATAGGTGGCTCAGGAATTTGCTCCTGTGGGTATCATTTTTAACTTTCCAGAAGAACTATAACTGAGACAGGATTATTACACAGAAAATCCCTAAGGGGTAAAGCTAGAGGAATCACAGGACGGTATATTACAACACACCCTTACCGCATGCACTGTTATGCATCATTTGCCCAGAATGTGGTTAATAGTTTTATTTTTCCCTTAACTTTATTTTAAAATCCCCTTCACTTTCTGGTTTACACCATTTTCAGACAATTATGTTAGAAATTTAGGAATGAAGTTCAGAACTGAAGATACTTTCTAACCAGGTCTCTTCCACTCTGCTATCAGTAGTAGCCTGGGAAATATTCTTTCATTTCTTCAGTATCAATTTTCTAATTTATAAAGCACTGACTGATCAAGATGAGATAGGATTTTATAGCAAAGCAGAATTGCCTAGATTCAAATGCCAGTTCTGCTAGACACTGGGGAATTAATATACCATCTCTGAACTTTACTTTTATACTCTGGAAAATGAGGATAATACTGTATCAAATTCATACAGACAGTAGGCACATTGAAAAGGATGTTTATGAAGGACTCATTTAATGTGCCACTGGTAGTCAGCATTATGCAAGTGTGAACTTTTATCATTATTTTTAGAGGCCTGGTGCATAAAATTCATGCATTGGGGAGTGTCCCTCAGCCCAGCCTGCACCCTCTCCAATCTGGGACCCGTTGAGGGTTATCCAATTGCCGGTTTAGGCTCGATTCCTGAGGACAGTTGGATATCCCTCTCACAATCTGGGACTGATGGCTCCCAAATGCTTGCCTGCATGCCTGCTCACTGGATTTCCCCTGCATCTCTGCCTGCAGGCCTGATCACCTCCTAACCACTCCCCTGCCAGCCAGATCAATGCTTAACTGCTCCCCTGCAGGCCTGATTGCCCACAACTGCTGTCACTTCCCTGTTGGTCTGGTAACCACTAACTGCCCTCTCCTGCCAGCCTGAACCCCCCTAACTGCCCTCCCATGCCAGTCTGGTTGCCCCCAACTACTCTCCTCTGATGGCCCAGTCACCCCTCACTGCCCTCCCCTGCTGGCCTAATTGCCCACAATTGCCCTCCCCTGCTGACCATCTTGTGGAGGCCATCTTGTGACCACATGGGGGTGGCCATCTTGTGTGAGGGCATGATGGTCAATATGAATATTACCTCTTTGTTACATAATATTCTTGCATTCACTTTCTAATTCAATAGCAGAAAAGGTTAGTACAATGGATATGGCTTATGAGCAGTGCTTGGGCAGAAATGAGCTATTTAGTTGAATTCTTAATGAGCCAGAAGCAGTAAAGCTTATAATTTTGTAAGTATCACAGTTGTGACTTTACCCTCTAAGAATTGCTATTGAGAGCTGGCTATGCTTGGCCTACTTTTCTTTAGAGGACATTCCTAGAAATTAAGTTTTCCTTTCCATTGTCTAAGAAAGCTCCATCAGGCCCAACTGGTATGGTTCAATGGTTAAGCACTGACCTATGAACCAGGGGGTCTGGAATCAAATCCCTGACAGAGCATATACCAGGGTTGAGGCTTAATCCCCAGGGTGGGGTGTACAGGAAGCAGTAGATCAATGATTCTCTCTCATCACTGATCTTTCTATCTTTCTCTTCCTATCCCTCCCTCTCTAAAATCAATAAAAAAAAGTCTATTAAAAAAAAAAAGAAAGTTCCATCAGGAGGCCCACTACTGCCACTATACACCTACTTATAGGAACATGTAAATCTTCAGTGCAAGTCTGCATTTGTCCTCTTCTCTAGCTGTCTTACTATCCTATTTAATAAGAGTCTAATATGCAAATTGTCCCCTCACTCAGGAGTTTGACCTCTCACTATGACATGTTCTGACCACCGGGGAGCAGTGAGGAACATGGTAGGCATCAGCGATGCAGGACTGGCAGCAGGTGGCAACGGAGGTGCTGCCGACTTCAATGGGCACTATGAGAACAAGATTGTGGCGTGATGGTGGAGCAGGTGAGCAGGGGGCACCAGTCCAAAGCACATGCGAGTGGGGCTTCATCACCCCACTGATCGCTCCACAGATGGCTACCAATGGAGGCAGAGGGGGAGGGGGCCGCCACCTGGCTCCCAGGTGCTGAGGGTGCCAGATGGGAGCCCAATGACACAGGCAGAGGAGGGTGTACAGGGGCATGGTGGCCAGGTGCTGCCCAGGGCCCATAGTTCAGCTGGGAACTGCCCTTCCATGCCATACACTAGCACTTTGATCTCTATCCAGGCCTAGGGACTGTGCCCATGCACGAATTTCGTGCACCAGGCCTCTAGTTCTCTTACAACACCACACCCAGAGCTCCCACAGACTCTATTGCTTATTACACTGTTTACATTCACTTTTACAAAATTTGCTCTCAGGAATTTTGAAGCTGTTCTAGTGTTTTGGACATAGAAGCTTTTACCACAAACGCAGATAAAGAAATTGTAATTTCTGTTCTAGTGAGAATTTATTTGCTTTCCCAAAAAAAGCATACCATGGGCTGCTGAGTTAAAAGCTGGTTTTGATTTATTAGGCTTCATGTTATAATCTTTAGCAGATATCTAACAAGGGGATGTAAATAGGATACACATATCATTGCAAATTGTTTGACTGTCAGGACCATATAGGCACAGATGCTGTTCTTTTCTGAAACTGTTATAAATGAGGAGTGTTGGTGGTCTGAGAGTGAAGCCAAACATCTGGATTCAGAATTAGAATTATTTTATTCAAGTTGGCTTAATGTAAAATTGTTTCTTTTTACTTTTCCCAGTTTTGTTCCAGCTGAACACTAACTGAGTCTGTTTCCATGGGCACATTTTAAGGAGTGTTGCTTGCAATAAAAACCAGCACATTTCATCCAAAACTCCACAATGTTGAAGACAATGCCATTTCCTATTGCATTTATAAACTTTTGTGTGATTTCTGCTTTATAAATTTTGGCAAAATATGCATTAAATCTTTTATTTTGTACCATTATGTAGTAATTTCACCATCAGTTCCTAGAAGTCAGAAATAAAAAGTGAAAACAAAATGTTTTAAGTGTGACAAAATTTAAGAAATTCATTTCACAATGAAATAGAATTTATTATAGCACATATTACAGAGCTAATGAAATCAAGGTGACCTTAGAATGAAAGCTGCCTGTCCTTAATAATATTAATAATAACACTCCATTTGAATTTGTACCCACAAGACTGTGGCATGTGGATCTGTGATTAAATGGAACACAGATATTAAACCTACAGTAACATTATTCCAGGTTGGTATAAATACTGATATCTGAGGGATACAAATACAAATGTTTACTAAAGAAAAGTATTTTAAATATGGGTCTTTAAAAATTCCAACATTTACATATTTACAGACTTACTACCTTACAATAAAATTACATGACACACAAGGAAAATGTCCACTATACAAAAAGATATTTAGAAGCAAAGATAATTTTAGTAAATCTTCCAATGTGTCTGTTGTTATTATTCTATATAATAGAATTATATTATTCTATATAATAAAAACCTAATATGCTGTGTCAGACCATTCATTCTACCACTTGACCAGTCTCTATAATGTGCACTGACCACCACGGGGCAGATGTTTCGACTGGTAGGTAAGCTTTTTGCTGAGGTCTGGACGATCAGGACTGAGTGAGATGGGCTGGACATGCCCTGGAGCCCTCCTGTGGACCCTCCCCAAACGGCTGGCCCCAATCATCCCTGATTGAGACTGCATGAGCCAGCCCTGATTGTCCCCAACATCCCCAATCAGGACTGGGTGAGAGGGGCTGGGCATGCCCTGGACAAATTCATGCACTCAGCCTCTAGTATATAAAATATTTTCAGAAATAAAATATAAGAAGTGAAACTATCAAATTGATAATCTATGTAGCTATAAGAAAACACTAAAATAAAATTAATGAAATAAAAATATCAATAAACTTGCCAATAGCAAAATAGTAAAACTGAGGAGCAATAAAAACTGAAGTTTTAAAAAAGGACTACAGATAGTGAACATGAAAGAAAAGAGTAAGAGATGTAGACAGTAAGATAAAATGAGAAATTCTAACAGAATTTTTATAGATCCTATCTATATCTTACTAATTCTTTAATTTTTTAAAGAATATTTCTTTTAATTTTGGTATTTAATATATGAATTCTGATCTTTGTCTAGTTATGTCTTTGATTCTAATAATTTTCCTTACATCTTCTCAGTCCCTATTAGAGCAGTCAAAGTTCAAATGTTTAGAAAATTAATTTATACAATCCTAAAGAAAAAAAATCTACCTCTTTTCTTTTAGAGAAAAAAGAATGTCAAGAGGCAATATGTACTCTATCTCTTCCAGCTGAAATAAATAACATATTAGAATTCCAGGGCTATTTCATATCTGAAGAAGACAATTTAACACATAATATGCAGTCCTGCATTTCTCTTTGTTTTATTCCATTTGTGAGCTCCCCAAAGACAGACAGAAGCCACTTGCTCTACTTTTTTGTTTTGTTTTGTTTTGTTTTGTTTTGTTTTGTTTTTCTTTTGTTTCTAACTTTGACTAATATAGTGATAGAAATATAGATCCACATGTTCATTAATCAATTGAAAGTAACAAGAGAACCAACTATAGAAAAGTGTGGTTTAGAAACACAGTCTTTTTTAATGATTCTTTAAGAATTCTATTTATTTATGTTTTAATATTTTTAAGTGTTTCCATTCTAAATAGAATATGTATAAATTTAAATCATATATGTTTTAATTTATGTTCCTCTTCCCTATAAACAACTCTAATTTTTGCTCTTCTTTTTTGGGGGGAAGGGTTCTTTATAAGTAATAAATATCCTAAGATATATCACCTACACTTGGTTTACTTTTATATGTATATATACATAATTTAAAATATTATATGGTTACTGAATTTATCAAACATTTTTTATATTTTATAAAATTGTTTACTTAACTAGAAATGGGTCATTTAAAATAATGCATCAGTAGGCCATTGGTTTGCTAAATTAATTACTATTTTTACAAGAAAAGTGACCACATTATTTGTTGTAACAGAAGACTGTTGCTTTGAGAAACCACCTACTGTCTTAATCTTGAATACCTATTCCTTATTTCTCCATTTTAGTTTTAAAAGTGTCATATAGCTGTATTTATCTAAGCAACTGTCGCGTAGTTTGTTTTAGGTGAGCATGAGATACTCAAAACTACCATATTTTCTCATAAATATTGAGAATATGCCAAATTCAATTATTCAACTGCTAATTTTAATGCATTGAGATTTCCTAGTTTCAAATCAGAGCTTTTGAGGGTTATCATAAAAGTAGAATAGTTGAGAGTTGAATAGGACCTGGTTGTCAAAATCACATGAGATTACAGTATTTATCAATAACTTTCACATTATTTGTACATCAAATGTTTTGCATCAATTCTACATTTTAGATAAGTCCATGTGAGTACTTCCATGTCAACTGTGTGCTATAGGCAATATTTAATATTTTTAAAGCCCAAACTATTATTTTTATGCTGAGACTAAGTCAAGAATTACAAATGCAGTGTCAATGCTTTCTGAATCAAAACACTTCTAACATGATTTGAAAATTATATATATAATTTAATAAAAATAATAAAGCATATTAATTTACTCATTAATTGGTTGTGAAATGTCTTTATTGTAGAAAAACATAAGATAGCATTCTCATTTCAAATATTGTGTGCTTTTCCATTTTGGAAGAATAAATTTCCTATTTGCATAATTCATTTGAGAAGATAAACACAGTTGAAAAAAATCAAAGACAATAAAAAATTACAATGAAAGCAATTATACTAAGATAGATAGAGAACGAATCTATTTTTTAAATTTATTTATTGATTAAGCTATTACATATGTGTCCTTATTCTCCCATTACCCTCCAAATCCCCCACTCATGCCCTCACCCCCTGTTGTCCATTGGTTAGGCTTCTATACATGCATACAAGTCCTTTGATTGATCTCTGTCCCTTACTCCCACCCTCCTCCGCCTTCCCTCTGAGGTTTGAAGGTCTGATCAATGTTTCTCTGTCTCTGGATCTGTTTTTATTCACCAGTTTATGTTGTTCATTATATTTCATAAATGAGTGAGAACTAATCTAAATTATTTTTAAAAGTTTATACTTAAAATATGGTATTCTAAAATTTTAGAATTTAATGCACTAACAGCACTTTTGAAATACATATAATATTTTATTTCACTTTGAAGAATGCCTTGAGAACCTGAGAAGCATTTATCTAATGTATGGTAAAGGTGTGTGTAATTGAGAAAAGCAAATAAACAATGAACTTTGGCCCAGGAAAAATGGAAAAGATTTACTCCATCTGGCTTAAAAGACTCAGTTTTAATTCTACAGCACGGATATATTCTTTTCCTTTTGGAACAGTTGAAGTGTAGATTTTCTTCCTGGAAACTCAATCTCTTTAATCAGCTTGAATTCAACTGCTTTTCTGTTAAAAGATTAATGAATAAATAATTCAGTCACTAGATAACATACAATTGAATGATGTGAGGCATTATTAAAAGACCACCAGAGTGCTAACAGGTATTATTTCCTGTATTAGTATTTTCCATTCTATAAACAATAATTGAAAACTCAAACTATTGAGAAAAAAATTTGATCCAACCTTCCTTTAGTCAAGGTAATCAGAGCAGTTGGAACAAATTTCTATGTTTGTTTTTTTAATATTTGTTGATATCACAAGACTACTAATCGTAAATACAAGGGCATATTCACCTCTGTGTCTCCAGGGCTCAGAGCTAAGTGAGTCCTATGAATGGATAGCCACGTGTCCCATAACTGAAGGTGCCTTCCTCATTGGAGCTTCCCTTTAATCAAGCCTTAGAATCCTCTTAAGCTGCAAGTTGATTTTCTCTAACTAGGTTTTTTTTATCAGGTATAGTTGCATGACTTTCCCAAAACTATTCTTTTCTTATTTAAATGTTAAGATACTTATAGACTTGTATAAAATTATAAGAAATAATACAAGATCCTAAATGCCCTTTACCTAGTTTTCTCCAATAGTAACACTGCAAAACTGTGGTATAATATTAACACCAGAATATTAATATCTAGGATACAGAATATTTCTATCACCACAAGATCTCTCCAGTTATCTTTTATAAGTTTACCTACTTCACTACAGTCCCTTCCTTAAATCTAAATTCTAAAGAATGTTCATAACCATTAATCCTCATGGTCAGGATGTCTGCTTTTTCCTGTTAGCTTTATATTTGTTTATAAGATAATGCTGGTTTATCCGAGTCCAAAGACTATTTTCCCCCAGTTAAACATTCCAAAGGGTTCAAGAAGTAAGACGTGCAAAGCATTTCCTCTGGACTGATGTCTCCGACTGCATTTTGAAATGGTTGTTTATTTAATTTTTTACATTATACTAGTGAATGAAATAATATAGCCTTCGACTTTGGGGATTTACTGTTTTTACTCCATATAAATTTCTGGACATTTTCAAAAAATGGCTTGATGTATCAATAGCCTGTTTCTTTTTATTGCTCTGCAGTGAATCTTGAATAAAAGGTTTTGTGTTTTTTTTTCCATAATTAAGAATGGTTAATGCCAGAGGGAGAAATGCTGTAGCGAGTGCTCTGATGTAGACCAGATGCCAGGTAAAGAGAAGAGGTCTGACTGAAAGGTAATTCAGTGTACATAAAAATTCTGACTGAAACCACTCAAATCTAACTAAATACTACAACAAAAGATTGGTCATTGCTGAGAATATTTTGAGCAAATATCACCAGCCACAGCAGCAGAATTTTACAGCTTCAATATGTGATATGAAAAGTAAAAGTAAGTGGGTCATTCTAACCTTCTTTGCTTCAGATTATACAGAATTAGTAGTGTTGACTCATTTTTAAAAAATGTAATGTATCTAAAATGAGGTATTCTGACATCATGATTGATAAAATTGTCTGTGTCAAAGTCACGATGTCTAAGATATGAAATAACTTCACAGTAAGTCAATGAGTTGATTGTAATCTCGGTCTAGAACAGGGGTGGGGAACATATGTCCTGAGGGTTGAATAAGGCCTGCAAAATCATTTGGTCTGGCTCTGCAAGGGCATTAGGGGTGAGTTCATTAAATGTTTGACCAAGTATCTAATCTTTAAGTTGATAATTTTGTATGACCCATGAATGATGTTATAAATATCTAAATGACCCTTGGCAGAAGAAAGGTTCCCCATCCCTGGTCTAGATGGTGACCTAAATGCTGGATTCAAATTACATTTTTCAGAAACTTGGAACTAAGTATGGAGTTATGGGAAATCCTTAGTCAGTGAAAGGTAGTGGAGCCTTTGAAATTAATACATTGGTGGTAAAAAATAAAATAAAATAAAAGTGTGGAAACTAGGTTACTCTTTCTTTATGGCAGAAAACAAGTCAAGGATTATTTTCAGTGATTTATGAGATTGGTCTCCAGTAGCATGCATACACTCCACAGATCAGCAAAGTCAATAAAATGTGACTCAAGAAAAACAATTATTTGGATTTCTCTTGGTGTGTCTCTGTCTCTCTCTTCATTTATATACATATATTTTAGAGGCCTGGTGCATGAAATTCATGCATGAGGGGTGGAGTCCATCAGACCGACCTGCACCCTCTAGCAATCCAGGACAGCCAGGGGGATGTCTGACTGCTAGACATCCCTCTCACAATCTGGGACTGCTAGCTACTAACCAGTTGCCTGCCTGCCTGCCTGATTACCCCTAACAACCTCTGCCTGCTTTCCTGATTGCCCGTAACCATCTCTGCCTTGGCCTAAGCTACCACTGTGGCTTCGTCCAGAAGGACATCTAGAATAATATCCAGAAGGTCGTTTGGCTGTCCAGTCTAATTAGCATATTATGCTTTTATTATTATACACTGGATTCATGTACTGTGGGTGCCCTCTCACAATCTGGGACCCCACTGGGATGTCATAGAGCTAGTTTCAGCCCAATCCCTGCAGGCCAGGCGAGGGATCAACTGGTGCCCAAATCAGTGCACCAGGCCTCTAGTCCTATCTAATAAAACAGTAATATGCAAATTGACTGTACTTCTGCTATACTCACAAGCCACACCCACCAGCCAATCAGAGCAAGTATGCAAATTAACCCAATCAAGAAGGCTACGGGCACAGAGAGCAGGAGGGAGGCTTGGGTTGCCCCTGGCAATGGAGGAAGCCAAGCTTTCCCCAAAGCCTGGCCAGTGCTTAAGGCAACAAAGTTTCAATGGCTGTGCAAGCAGAAGTTTTGGCTTCATCCAGGCTACAAAATTTCAATTGTAGAAGATAAATAAATCCCAGATACCAGGGTCTCCACTTGGGTCACTGGCCAGCCTGAAAACCACCAGAGACCCCTTGCCCAGGCCACCCTATATCCCAAGGGAACACCCACCCTGATCCAGGACAACCTTCTGGGCAAACCAGCTGGCCCCCACCTGTGCACCAGACCTTTATCCTATCTAATAAAAGAGTAATATGCAAATTGACCATCACTCCAACACACAAGATGACTGCTCCCATGTGGTCACAAGATCCTGCCCCCATGTGGACACAAGATGGCCACCACAAGATGGCCAGAAGAAGAGGGCAGTTGGCAGGGACCAGGCCTTCAAGGGAGGAAAGTTGGAGGTGATCAAGCCTGCAGGGGAGAGCAGTTAGGGGTGATCAGGCCAGCAGAGGAGTGAAGTTAGGGATGAGCAGGCCTGCAGGTAAGGGCAGTTAGGGGCAAACAGGCTGGCAGGGGAGCAATTAGTCATGAATCAGGATGGCAGGGGAGTGTTTAGGGGGTGATCAGGATAGCATGCAGAAGTGGTTAGGGGAAATCAGGAAGGCACACAGGTAAGCAGTTGGGAGCCAACAGTCCTGGATTGTGAGAGGGATGTTCGACTGCCTCTTGATGATCCCAGATTGGAGAGGGAGCAGTCTGGGCTGAAGGACACCCACACCCATGCATGAATTTTGTTCACCGGGTCTCTGGTATAAATATAAGATCTTTGGTTAATCTCTTTCTGTCCTCTTCCCCTTCTCCTTCCCTCTGAGATTCATCAGTCTGTCCCATGTTTTCATGCCTGTGGTTTTTGTTCCTGCATTGAGTGTCTGCCCAGTGGTGGTCAGTGTGCATCATCGCTACTAGTTGGTTGGGCAGTTGGTGGGTTGATTAGGCTTTTATATATATATACATATACCTGTATATGTATGTATATATATATATATATATATGTGTGTGTGTGTGTGTGTGTGTATATATATATATATATACATACATATATATGGAAATTATTTATAATTATATATAACATATATGTAATTATAAATAAATATATATAGAAATTATTTATAATTATATATATACCATATATAGGGACAAAAATTTAAAAAGATTAAGCCTTATTTCAGTACAATTACAGATTCACACTGACATCTTTTTAAAAATTTATCTTTATTGTTGACAGTATTATAGATGTCCCCTTTGGTTTTCTCTCCCCCCCACCATTGACCCTCTCCACCTTGTGCCCACTCCTCCCAAGCCTTTACCATACTAACACTGGCATCTTACGTTGTCCTTATGTCAGATGACCATGAGTCATGCATGATAGAATCAAAAATATTCTGAGGTAATAGAGGAATTTTAAGGAAGATAGAGGAGTTGACAGTGGCACTCTTTATTGTTCTTGTTGCTTTAATTGAGATATAATTGACATATAACATTATATTAGTTTCAGTAATGTTTATATGGTAAAATTAACACAATAAGTTCCTAGGTAATAGTCATTACTATACATAGTTATCTTTCTAAGCATATAACAAAGATAAATTAAAACTTTTAAGGGGATATTTTTATTCTAATAACTCTATTTTAAAGACTCCCCTAAATATCTTCTTTGCAAGTTCAAAGACCCAAAAGTTGAATTTTAAAAAATAAACCAAGTAAATATATAGATTTCAAACTTTATTTTATTGTTTAATCTTTAAGAATAGTAAAGATTATTGTGGGAAGTGGTTAAAAATCACAGAGACAGTACTAATTCTTAATATGGAGACTTTTAAATTCTTTGACTATTCTATTATAAACCACCATTATTAGTAAATAAGGAAATATCACATATAAAGTTTCTTTCACTAAATGTTTAAAGAGATTTTTTTTTCTAATTTAAGTGCCAGCAAAGGAATTGGACAAAGAGCAGGTATTTCTTAGATCTCTGAACGAAATTGCAATGTAGACCCTTTCATTTTCTTTTTATAATCTTCTTCAAATTGCTCATATTGAGCTACAGTGAACTTATTCTTCCAGTCTCCTGAAATACCTGAAAATAAACATAAATGGTAAATTTAAGATTATTGTCAAATTTCCATCTAAGATGACTTCTAATTTGAATTATCATGCTTACATTTTTAAAACTTTAGCATGTCTTATCTACTCCATAATTCTATTAGTTACCTCCTGCTACCACTCCCACACTCCTACACCTTCTTAGTTTTCCAAAAATTTCATGCATTTTTCCTGTATCTTATATGAAGAAAAAACCTTTTAAGTAGTTTCAAGAAATGCCACTGGGAAAATACTATATTCTCTTTGACTTCAAGAGATTTATTAACAAAAGATATAAAAAATGTTTCAGTCCTTTTAAGACTCATTTTCCAATGTCAAATGGTAATTTATTTTAAAAAGTTCCATGATCAAGTAAGATTGGGAAGTCACAGGGTTAAATGCAATTAAGCGTATGTTTTTATTATAGGTTGCTCCATCTTCAAAATACTAACTGTATATAAAATCTCAAAAGAATTCACAATAAATATGTGATAAAAAACAATGTCATTTTTGTAGATTATCTCACTGGAGGCACATCTGGAAGTGGAGTTTTAGATTAAAAAATGAAAGAAAAGATATCAAAGTAAATTTTTCAATCTGGCCTGAGATTTCTGAACTGTGGAATTTTATTTATATCTTCATTCTTAACAAGTAAAGCCAGAGGATTCTTTGCTGGACAGAATGTGGGATTGCCCTATGCATTATAAATTGTTTATCAACATCCCTGGCCTCTATTAGATGTCAGTTACATACCCTTCTCATGACCATCAAAAATACCTTCAGATGTTTCCAAATGTCTCCTGGGAGGCAAAAATCATACATGCCTGAGAGTCAGATATCTCCAGCAAGAGTTATCCATGGCATTCTTCCTATCTTTTTAAAAGAAAAATCTCTAGAATGCATAAAGATACATTATAATCAAAGTTACCTTTAACATTCCCTTTGTAGGCTCGTTCCAAAACTGTCTCAGTCTGTATTATTCTCTCTCCTTCATGGTTTTAGGAGATTTTACATCTCTGGAAATTGTCAAGTGTTGTGTGATTCATCCTCGCCTTACTAACTTTGGGCTTGAATTTTTGATATGCTTTGCCAATGAAATTTGAATATGTACAACATATACCACATCTGAATTGAAGTTTTTAAAAGGCATTGCAAGTTTCCACTACCTCTTTTCCTTTCTTCTATACCATGATAGTGGTTGTATCCCACAAACATGTAGCTCTTTGAGCCTGAGCTTCAGAAAGAGAAAACACAAAAGGCTAAGCCCATGATAACCAGTCAACACTAATCAGACTCAAAAAGTGCTGAGTAGAACTTTAGCAGCCACAAATGACCAACATCCACCAACATTAAGTGAAAATTAAATCTTGTGGTTTTAAGCCATTGAGATTTTTTGAGCTGTTTGTTTTATAACAAAGCTGACTAACATGTACACAACTAACAAAATCTCTCTCTCTCTCTTTCTCTCTCTCTCTCATACACACACACGTATTCATATTTATTATTTATTATTTATTAAAGAACTATTTTTCTGCAAGATGCTAGCTATACATTGCGTTCAATTCTGGGGATACAATAATTTACCATAATCATGGCAACAGCCTCAAGGAGTTGACACTTTCCCTTATTAATTTAGTATGTGTAATCCTATAGGCCCAGCGACCATAGTGGCACAACAACCAGAATGACTGCTCACCCAGTCACTATGAGGTACATTGACCAACTCTCAGTCTCTCCCCACCACCACCCCTGCCTGCAGGCTTCGATTGTCAGATGGCAAAAGGAGAACGAGGGTGGGTAGCAGCAGGGCAGGATTGGGAATTGGTGAGGGGGTGGAAGATGGCCCTGAGCACAGGCTAGGTCTAGGGACCCTACCTGCACACAATTTCATGCACTCGGCCTCTAGTATCATGTAAGCTTTTTACCTACCACAGCAAAATTTCTAAGGAATGATGGGTAGATATCTAGATAATTCAGAAAAAAAAAGGGCATTCTTCTGATATATCAATGGATGTCAAGACTCGCTTATTGATACATAGGCTCTTGAATAAACATTTCTTATTAAAAGACTTGTCTTACCTGCTAATATTATAGCAATCATAGAGTTTCTTTGCCATAAATAATTTTCTCAAATGTTTTCAGTTTTCCTACATTGTTTCTCTCAATCTCTTTCCATTTTTTATAACATTGCTCTTATTAATCCACCTACATTCTCTTTAATGTGACTAACAAACATAGAAACTAGTATGTGATGTCCTCACCTTTTCTCATGAAGGGTGACACAGAATGATCCATATCAAATGTTGGTACAGTAGTATAATTTGCACAGGGATTCTGCTTCATCACATCAAAAGAACTATGATAAATGATTTTATCCACAGTTTCTTCTGGAAGGTTTTTATCTAGAAATTTCAACAACTTCTGAATTTCACGCTTTGGATTCTAAAATAATTATAAAGACAATAAATTATTTCATATAGATTTAGTCATGAAGTAAACTCATTATATTCTATATATCAATGTAGTAAAGAAAATGGTTTTATATTTTATCCATACTTTTTATTTTGTTTTCCTGAGTATATATTTTACTGTTGGTTTTATCTGCTAAAAGAAATCTTTTTTCCAAAAAGTACAAAGAAAAGACTGAATTAATATTTCAACCTTTTACATTCAAAAATAGAATTAACCTATAGAATAAAAGATGTTGATAAAGGAAGTTATTATCATAAGATAAAATTTTCAAAATACCTATTTTTATAGCTAATATAAAAAATAGGCTACCTACTAAAATTTTTAGTAAGAATGAAATCTTTCTCAAACTCTTCAAAAAAAATAGAAGAGGAGGAAATATTTCTAAATTTATTTTATAAGACTGGCATTATCCTGATACCAAAGACTAGGGCAGTACAAGAAAAGAAAATTAAAGGCTCATATCCCTGATGAGCACAGATGCAAAATACTCAAACAAAATTTAATGGCATTTTTAAAGGAACATACACCATGCGATCAAGTGGGACTTTTTCCTGGGTTCTAGGATGGTTCAACATCTGTAAATCAATCAAAGTGATACACCACATTAACGAAATGAAAGATAAAAAGCATATTATCATCTCAATAGATGTAATTAAAAACTATCAACAAAATGGGTATAGAAGGAACATATATACAAGGCATATATGACAGGTCTATATCTAACATACTCAGTGGTGAAAAGCTGAAAGTGTTTTCTTTAAGATCAGGAATCATGATTAACTACAGTTAATAATATCGTATTGTATATTTAAAAGTTGCTAAGAGAGTATATTTTAAAAGTTCTCATCATAAAAAAATTGTAATTAAGTGTGGTGATGAATGTCAGCTAGACTTACTGTGGTGGTAATTTTACAATATATACATATATTGAATCATTATGTTGTATACTTGAATCTAATATTATGTTATATATCAATTATATCTCAATAAAAATAATAGATTTCTTATCTCTGAGAGTTATCATATAGTGGGAAAAAAGGATACTCTTTTTATCTTTTATATCTACATAGATTTTTTTATAGTATGAGTACATTAAGAGAAAGTAAAATAAAATCTTGTTCATTTTCCAGCATAAGGAATGATAGGGAGGAATAAAAGGCAACAATAAAGAAGAGAGATCCATTTGATGTATTTATTATGATTTCCCTTTTCTGTGCATCAGACTATACATAAGACAAGCATGTTAGATACAAATGAAAGAATGGTACTCAGGCCAAAGAGTTTGTACCCTGCTATTTATTGGCGAGGTATCCTTGGTGATACAAACCAAACTGAGGCACATAGTCATAATCTTAGTGACCTGGTAAGATCAGGCATAAAGGTAATCTGAAATTAAGCTTTCTGGAGCTACCCATTTTAAATCATGGAAACAGAACTAGAGTTTCTGTAGTGGCTCTAAAATAATTGCTTTCTTGTAGATAAAGAACTAAATTTGTTGGAAATTAGACACACAACTTAATTAGTCTAGTGGAGGAATTACAATGAAAGTTTAATTCCCAGTTGTGCCAAGTCCATGATGTGAAGGTTAAATGGAAGAGTTATAAGGAAAGTGTGGACTGTTCAAACTTGTAATGAGAATTTGGGGGTGATCTAATGATGCAAGGATTCCAGGACTCTTGAGTATCTTTGAACTTTTTTCTGCTAGCAGATATAGATTTTCCTCCCATATTTGAATAGACTAAACTTCCTTTTCTGGAAGACTGTATGATGACCTCATTTGGGAATTTTCCTCCTAATAGAATGCCTATCCTCCTCAAGATCCACCCCAATCACTACTTATTGCTTTTAGACCCACAACTAGGGTAATAAACCACCATGAATCAGAGACATAAGTACAGAATTGTTTAAACAAGATTCAGAAAAGTCCAAGAATTAGACTAAGGAATCTACCAGAGGGGATCACCTTATCTGGGTAAAGTGGTTTCCAAAGAGACTGTAGAATAGATTTCCCAAATAAGAGATTAATGGTAGTCTTAATCATCTAAAGGAATTCAGAGAAATTTAAGGGACCGAGATGATGCTGAGTCAAAGTACTGGATTCTGAGCAATTGAGGTAGATAAACCAGATAGTCTGTGGGGAGGGAGAGGTCAGTAGACATTGTTTTCAGGAATCTTAGTCCATCCTCATTCTTGTGATGTCTTATATAATTTACCCTTTGCCCCCCTCACATAGGCTGCATGTTAAAGAGAAAAAAGAGCTGCAGACAAGCTATTAGAAAAACATTCAATTTGAAAAAATGTGCAACATTTCTTAATTGTGTAAATAATAAGATCAAAATATGTATTTTTATCAAATTAGGAAGTGAACTATTTTCCATGCTAATAATCAGACAGAAGATGAGAAAAAATGAAAATAAATAAGGAAATTACATTGTTTTTCTATTATGTTTGCCACTTAGGACAAATCATAGACAAATTAAATTTGGTTTCTACATTCAATGAGCTTACTTTAAAGAACAACAAAATATAAGTAAACCTGAAACCGGTTTTGCTCAGTGGATAAAGAGTCAGCCTGCGGACTGAGGGGTCCCAGGTTCAATTCTTGTCAAGGGCATGTACCTTAGTTGTGGGCAAATCCCCAGTGTGTGTGTGTGTGGGGGGGGTGTGTGTGTGCAGGAGGCAGCTGATCAGTATTTCTCTCTCATCAATGTTTCTGACTTTCTATCCCTCTCCCTTCCTCTCTGTAAAAAAGTAATTATATATATAACATAAGTAAAGAAACACATACATAAAATAATTAGAAATGGTGGTGGATACATTTAAAGAATAATATCAGCAAAACAGAGTTTAATAAAAAATAATGAGGTAGATTATTTGACATTGTGGACATAAAAGAACTTTGTGGAGAAATTACATTTAATTGAAGACATGAAGGATGAGAAGAAGTTAACCTAAAAATAGTGAGAAGAAATATTTCAGGTAGGCTCAGTTACAGAGAAAAGAAACAATGCCACCAAAAGAGGTTGGAGAGATAGACAGAAACTAAATATACTGAAATTCATAAATTATAGTAATGACTTTATTTCCCATGTAGGGATATAATCCTTTGAGAGACATATATTTATTTAGGTTTCAAGATCATTATTTCTAAATGGATAATAGATGCAAAATGAGATAGAATAAATAAATCAAAATAGTTGCCTGAACTAGAGTAGGAAGTAGTAGAGTTAGAAAGAAGCTGATTGCCTGAAAGATGAATTTTCAAGTCAGAGTTAATAGAATAATAAATTAGTCATATTTACTGATCAAGAGGAAAGGAAAGTGTGATTAAAAAAGGTGAATAAGTAAGTTTTATTAAAAAATAAAGAAGAAATTGTGGTTGTTTCCTACCTCTTTCATGTCTTCATAGAATAGGTAGAGGATACGATAATCTTTCCTTTTCTCCCACCAATCCTTCACATGGTCATACCAAGGACCAAAAGCCACTACAATGAAAGATAAAATGTTTGCAAATTAAAACCATTTATATGAAGTCAAGAATTATTAAATTGTTAAGTGTTATTCTACGTGTAATTAAAAACAAAAGTGGTAAGGAATATATTGCTTATTTATTAGTTCAAGAAAAAGATATGCTAGTATAAGGGAGCTATATCAAATCATCCCTGCTCTCACTGAATTTACAGTCTATTTAGGATAAAATACATCTGTTATGGGATAAATTGTGTCCCCCAAAATTCTTCAGTTGAAATCCTAAACACCAGTCAGTACTTCATAATATGACTGAATTTAGACATGGAACCTTTAAAGAAGTAATAAAGTTAAAATGATGTCATTAAGGGTGAGCCCTCAGCCAGATGACTATTCTTAAGTATTGCAATCTAAATGAAATTTGCTTTGCTAAATTTCAACTTTTTTTTCTGTCTTATTTGTTTTTTTCTATATGGGAATATCCATCTTAATGGTTGGCCCAACATTATATTTTGGAGGAAGACTATCTGATTTTACAAGTTCACAATTAAAGAGGAATTTTATCCAGGGAGGAGCTTGCAACCAGGAGGTGTCCCTGATCAGAATTGAATCTGGGACCCTTCGGTCCGAGGGCCAATGTTCTACCTACTAAGCCAAACCCGGTAGGGCTGATTTATAAGATATTTAAATAGATTTTAGACTCAGAATTGATGCTGGAATAGTTTAAGACTTTTGGGGTTTGAAGTATGTAGTAAATGCATTTTGAATGAGAGGACATAATTTTTTTTAGGGGGGGGGGTGCAAAAAACAGAGTATTATGGCTGAATTGTGTCTAACCTGAAATTCATGTTTTGAAGTCTGAAGCCCAATACCTTAGAATCTATATATAAAGGGCTAATATGCTAAGTGTCCACCCTCCCATCCAACTGGTCACTATGGTGCGCACTGGCCACCAGAGGACAGATACTCAACACAGGATGTGCTGAGCTGCAGTGACTTGGCAGTGGCAGTTCTCAGATGACACATCCTGAAACATAGAAGAGGGAGCCCAATTCCTTGCATGGCTGCATGATTCTACCTTTGGTTGTGGGTTATGTTTTTGCTGGGGCACTGTCACCCTGAATCTGGTTTACTGCATACTTGTGTTTGTGTTCCATACCCTGTATGACAGCAACTTTACAGAGTACCCTCTTGCACTCTAGGACCCCTCAGGGGATGTCAGAGAGCCAAGTTCAGCCAGATTCCCGCAGGCCAGGCCAAGGAACCTCATCTGCCAGAGGTTCCAAGCTCACTTGGTAGACACAAGGGAGAGACTGCAGGAGGTTGGCTCCAGGTTATGTTCAGCCCATCTGGGCCAGTCTCGCCCTGCCTTCTAATTAATTTCCTTTCAATGTGCACAAATCTTTGTACTGTGTCCCTAGTGTGAGTGCATTTGAAGATGGTGTCTTTACAGAGGTAACTAAGTTAAAATGAGCTCATTAAGATGTGTCTGTTTGGGATCAAAATCAGTCTCACCAAGATCTGCCACTCTGGCATACAAATTGCATATTTGAAGCTAAAAATAATCAGGGCTCAGAGGCTCAGGAAGAAACTTTGGCCTTCTCCTTTATTGACTGAAATAATTTAAGAGAGTGGACATGCTCCAGGAAGGGAGATATCATCATTGGATACTCCAGTTTAATTTAAACGAGGTATGGTGCAGGAAGGAACCTGGCAAAGCCCATTTCATCAAACTTCTTCAGGTGTCTCATTGTTTCAAGATGGCCCATAAACATTTGTTTACTGAAAATCCCCTTGTACATTTTCCTTACTTCCCTGATTCCTCCTCCTTTATCCAGATTGACATATAGACCTTATTTTGCCTTCCTGTCCTTGAAATTTTTATGCCTATATGAATTCCCCATAATGCAAGTATCAAAACTTTTATTAACCTGCCTTATGTTCGTTCATTCTGCCATCCAGAAGAACTAAGAGGGAAATGGGAAAATTCCCACATCCCTGACAAGTCTTAATCCAATATAACTGTTCTCTTTATAAGAAAAGATAATTACAACCCAGATATACTCATAGAGAAGACCATGTGAAGACACATAGAAGAAAGTCATCTGCAAGACAACAAAAAGGGCCTTAGAAGAAACCATCGTGAAGATACATTGATCTTGAATTTTAGCTTCCAAAACTATGAGAAAATAAAGTTTTGTTGCTTAAACCACTCAGTATGTGGTACTTTGTAACAGACTTAGCAAATGAATACAGCCTTTGGTAAATTAAATTAAAACTAGAAGAGCAAGATAGCAGGTAATAATTCAGACAATAGTGGTACAGATGTTCATAGGAGAGGAAAAAAGGGAGAGAAAAACATAAAGATGAAGAGATGAAGAAAGAGCTGTGGCAGCAGTAGAGTGTATCTAGTTCTAAGAATTGGGCATTGATAATATGAATGCGTAGATGTTTTATAGACACAGAATAGTCCAAACAATGGCAGGAGTAAAAAAAAAAAAAAGAAATTGCAAGATACCATTGAGATGTATTCGCTTTGAAAAGAGACTTGGAAAATATTTATGTGAAAATTAGAGTTACTACCATGAGTATGAGTATGTTTTCTTTAAAGAGAAGATACACAAATAGAAAAACAGAACCTTGAAGTTAATCATTCAATAATTTTTAGTTCATAGAATTAAACTGAAGAAATGGTTCAGAAAAGAGAGTTCAAGAAATATGTACAAAGTCAAAACAATACAGTGACATATAGCAAGAAAAAAAGCACCTGGCAGTAGTCACCAAGTACTAATGAAACAGTGAGACCAACGGCTTAAAAACCTGTGTGTCTTATATTCTCCAAAAGTCCTTAAAGGGAAGCCATCTCTTTTTCTTCTGTTATCTTCCTTACACATTAGTAGAGTGCTGAGGGCATATTAGGTTTATAATAACTACAAAATTTGTATCTGAACTTTATATATCCTTGCAAAAAAAAAAAAGACTTTTCATTATGAAACTCCATGATTAAAGTAAGAATTGGACTCACCCTTCCCTGTCATGAATTTACCCAGAAACTCCTCCCAGGTTCCAGGCTCTGGGTGCAATTTTGCCATTTGGTAGAAATAATAGTAGGATACAGCCACATCTTTAGCATTCCGTGCCACATAGACCATCTGTGAAAAGAGATGGTAAATAATAATTTTGTTTATATTCTTTAAAAATATGTAATTTTTTTCTTATCTTGACAGAATGCCTGTTTTTCTCTTTCTCATTTCCTGATCTGGGTGTGTGTAGATATATCCTGACATAGTATATGGACAAAAACCTAATTATTATAACACAGTCTTCTCATCTCTTACACCTCTGGGATCTTTTTAGCCGTTGAAAAGACATCTGGTTTGGCTAAGTGAACAGAGCATTGGCCTGCAGGTTTGATTCCAGTCAAGGGCATGTACCTTGGTTGTGGGTACATCCCCAGAAGAGGGTGTGCAGGAAGCAGCCAATTGATGTTTCTCTCTCATCGATGTTTCTAACTCTCTGTCCCTCTCCCTTCCTCTCTGTAAAAATTCAATAAAATATATATATTTTAAAAGGTGTAGAGCAGTAGTTCTCAACCTTCCTAATGCCGCAACCCTTTAATACAGCTCCTCATGTGCTGGTGACCCCCAACCATAAAATTATTTCCGTTGCTACTTCATAATTGTAATTTTGCTACTGTCATGAACTGCAATGTAAATATCTGATATGCAGGATGTATTTTCGTTGTTACAAATTGAACATAATTAAAGCATAGTGATTAATCACAAAAACAATATGTAATTATATATTGTGAAATATTTATTTCTAATTACAAATAAATGAAATTTTGTCTTGAATCGTGGTGTAGCATGGGCAACAGTCTTCATATGACAACAGTAAACTACATTGCTACATTTTGCTACACCTAGGAGCGGTGTGTTGGTTCCTAAGACCATGGGAAAGACGTGTTTTCTGATGGTCTTAGGCGACCCCTGGGAAAGGGTCATTCAACCCCCAAAGGGGTCGCGACCCACAGGTTGAGAACCGCTGGTGTAGAAGGATAATAATGTTGTTTATTTTTTGTGTCTCAAGAAAGAAGAAAAATCTCAAATAAACAATCTCATTTCATATTTAAACAAACTAGAAAATGAACAAAAAACAAATCCTAAAATGAGCACAAGAAAGGAATTAATAAAAATCAGAGAAGAATTAAACAAAATAGAATCTAAAAAAAAGTACAAATGATTTATGGAAATAAGAACTGGTTCTTTGAAAGGATAAACAAGATTGACAAATCTCTAATCAGATACATACAAAAAAAAAGAGAGAGAAAGAGGACTCAAATAAATAAAATCAGAAATAAAAGAAGAGAAGTAACAAATGACACAGAAATACAAATGATTATAAGAAATTATTAGGCCCAATTGTATACCAACAAACTGGACAAGCTGAACAAAATCCAAAAACTCCTAGAAACATACAGTCTTCCAAAACTAAATCAGGAAAAATCAGAAAATATTAATAGACTGATTGTAAATAAGGAAACTGAAGCAGTAATAATAATAATTTTTTTAAAAACTCCCAAAAAACTAAAGGTCCTGGACTGGATGGCTTCACAGGTGAATTTTACCCCAAGAAAATTTGACACCTATCCTTCTCAAATTATTCCAACAATCTTAGAGAAGGAAAGACTCCCAAGTTTTTTTTCTGAGGCCAGTCTTATTGGAATTCCAAAACCAGATAAAGACATTACATAGACAGAATATTATAGGCCAATATCCCTGATGAACTTAAATGCTAAAATCCTTGACAAAATATTAGCAAATTGGATCTAGCAATACATTCAAAAGGTCATACACCATGATAAAGTGGGATTTATTCCAGATCTGCAAGCTTAGTACAATATCTGAAAATCCATAAATATGATACACCACATATACAAAATGAAGGATAAAATCACATGATCATATCAATACATTCAAAAAAACTCATTTGATAAATACAATACTCATTTATGATCAAAACTCTCTTAAAAGTAGGAATAGAGAAAAACTAATTGAACATAATAAAGGCTATATATGACAAACCTACAGTTAGCATTATACTCAATGGACAAAAACTACAAGTGTTTCCCTTAAGATAAGGAAAACCAGGAACAATACAAGGATGTCTGTTTTTTTCACTCTTATTCAACACAGTACTGGAAATCTTAGCCACAACCATCAGGCAAGAAGAAGAAAGGAAGTTGGGGACAGGAAGAAAGGGTAAAAGGGGGATAAATGATGAAAGAAGGAGATTTTATGGTGAACAAACAATAGACTATAAGATGATGTATTATAAATTTGTACATTTGAAACCTATATAATTTTATTAACCAATGTTACCATATTAAATTCATTAATAATATTTAATAAAATATAACATTTAATTATCTAATCAAAGGACTTGTATTTAGAGCATATGGGAAATTTTTACCTTGATAATAAAAAGAAAGAAGCCCCTATAGGAAATAAAGAGGAAAGAAAACACCTTGAAAGATACTTCAGAAAAAAAATAAACAAAAAACATAATGGAGTACTATTTGATCATAAAAACAGAAAAGAAAAAAAATTTACCCTTTACAGTAGCAGGGATGGGGCTGGAGAACATCCCTGAATGAGCAAGTCTGCAAAAAACAGACATCATATAATTTCTCTCTTATGTGGATCTAATGAACAAATTGAACTAACAATCAAAATAAACAATTCTCATGGGTAGAGAGCAGCTCACAGTTGTTGCGTGTGGGTGGGGTGGCACTGAGAGAGAAACATGGAGGGATTTAGCAAAAGAAAAAAGAAAGGAAGAAATAAAGAAAAAAAGAAATAAAGAATTGAAAGGGAGAAAGAAAGAAAGAAAGGAAGGAAGGAAGGAAGGAAGGAAGGAAGGAAGGAAGGAAGGAAGGAAGGAAGGAAGGAAGGAAGGAAGAAAGAACTCAGTGTGGTGACTGCTGGTGGAACGAGGAGTTGGGGGAAGTGGAGGAGGGTATAGAGAAATTAATGGTGATGGAAGGAGACTTGAATTGGTGTGGTGAACACACAACATAATACAATGTACAGATGATGTGTTATAGAATTATGTACCTGAAACCTGTATAATTTTAACCCCAATAAGATAAAAGTATCTAAACTATGTAAACATTCTTCATTTAATTGTCATTATAGAACTACAAAGTAAAATCACAATGAGATGCCACCAGACATATGCTAGTGTGGCTAAAGTTAAGTAATTTCCACTATATCTTGTGTTGATGAGGATGTGGAATAACTTCAACTTTTGCACAGTTTTGTTCAGCGTTTAAATTGGTGCATATGATTGAAAAGATGTTTGAAAAACTACTAAAAGTAAACCAATGCATACCTTAAGATCTAGCCAATCTATCTCAATATATTTAATCAAGAAAAATATGTATATATCGATGAAAGACATATATAAGAATATGCAATATTTTCATTGCTGACAACCAACAAAAGTGCCATGGACACCTCTCCACTAAAAGTGCCGTGGACATATAAGATATGAAACAGTCACATACACATAATGAAATGCTTTATATCAGTGTTTTTCAAAGTTTAGCTCAAATCAAATTCACCTGGAGGTCTTATTAAGCCTCTGATGGCTGTACCCACCTCCATTGTTTCTGAATCAGTAGGATTGAACTGGGAAGAATTTGCATCTCTGATGAGCTACTTTTGCTCAAGATACTATATCTTGTGATCCAGAGGCTACATTAAATAAAACAACTATGGTAAGAATTAATCTCACCAATACTATGTTGAATGAAATAAGCTAAATACTCAAGATTATATATTTTATGATTATAGACAAAAAATCAAACTAGTTCATGGTGAAAACTTTCTGGATAGTGGTTATTTTGGAGATAGGGATTCCTGCCTAGAAATGTACAGAAATAGAGCTTTTAGGGTGCTAGTTATTTAATTTATTGGTTTTATGTGTACACTCACTTTGTGAAAATTCATCAAACTATAGAATATGATGTTTGCACTTTTATCCCTAAATGTTGTGCTTGAATTAAGATGATGATTAAAAGAAGAAGCCTAAAACAACTCCATAAATATATAATTTACAGATTATAAATTATCTATAACTAGAAGCAGGGTGCATGAAATTCATTCACAGGTGCAGGGGACAGGTGTCCCTCAGCCTGGCCTGCACTCTCTCCAATCTGGGACCCCCTACGACATCCTTCTCGAAATCTGGGACCGCTGGCTCCTAACTGCCTCTGCCTGCCAGCCTGATCACTCCTACATTGCCCCCTGCTGGCCTGATCCATTATATCTTACCCCCCTGCTGGCCTGATTGCCCCTAACCACCTCTACCTTGGCCCCTGGCCTAAGCTGCAGTCTGGCCTCCCTCTGCAGGAGTCAACCTGGTGGATCAGGAGAAGGCACCAACCCCATCACCCTGCTGCTGCTGCCACTGCTGGCCTGAGACTGGGCCTTTCGCAGCTGCACCTTAGCCCTCACAGCCGCCATGGCTTTGTCCAGAAGGATGTCTGGAAGGTTGTCTGGTAGATATCTGCTCTAATTAGCATTTTATCCTTTTATTCGTATAGTTTATATATTGCAATGACACTAAAATTCATAAGTAAGCAGTTCTGGGGTATTTAAATGTCTATTGTTTACCAGTAGACAGTGAAGGGACTTAGACAGAAAGGTATTTTAGAGAAGGGAAAATCTGAGAGAATCTTATGGCTTGGGTACTGAGTATTAGTGAACCCTTAGCTATAGCAGTGAAATCCATTGGTATATTTTGAGCTTTAATGTATGAACCACATTATTATTTTTTTACAATGACTTACACAGGGGTTGAAATCTAATCTTAATTCCTGTATAATTACTAAAAGAAATTACAACACAAATAAGATTTTTTTTTCCTTTAAATTTTGCTACCTTGCAGTTGTTCTTCCAAAATGAAGAAGGAAGAAGTTGAACAGGCAAGTGTGTTTTCACTAATCGAGGAGACTGCATTTTTTTCAAGTCCTCAATGCCTATAAGCATAAAAGTTAAATTACATTATAAATGTGAAATCATAAAGGTCAATTACAATAAAATCTAAGACTTTGTAAACTTTAACCCCACTATATGGCTTGAAATGATTATATGGCTAAATGGTCTCATATAAATCTAAAATCTACATGAGATTAAAAAATGATTAATTTTGGTTAGCTTGGCTGTTTTATTGCCTATGAGTTGTAGAGTTTATTATCTTTGTAATTGTCTATAAAACCTTCATATATAATAGCTGATGAGGCAGAAACAGCAGTTGGTCAAGATGTCCAAATTTTTCTTTCATTTGTCTTTTTATTTGCCTGATTTACAATGTAGAGAAATTGAATTAGAGAATTTCAAAATCCCTTTCCTGCTTTCTTTTTTGGTATTTTAATTTTAAATTTATTTTTAATTATAATTGACATACAATATTATTTTCATTCAGGTGTACAACATAGTGATTAGACATTATAATATTTTCTGAAGTGATCACTCTGGTTTAAGTCTAGTACCCATTATATCTCCATGACTATTTTTATAACTGGAAATTTGTACTTCATCCCTTTCCAGCTTTCTTGAGATCAAATTAAGCTATGAGGTTCATGACTAATTTAAAAAAATTTAATAATGTAAGACTTTATAACAATGTAATAATGTAAAACTTTTTTCAAGTGCTAAGAAAAAGGTGGGTAAACTCAATATTATACTTGTGGCCTAATCTGCACAGGCTTAAGCAATGATTCACAGAATAAAAGAGAACTAAATTCCCAACATTTTTTTTTCTTGAGTCTGTAAAGATCAGCTAACTAACAATAGATATGATTCTATATTGAATCAAACACCGAATTTTTTGTGTATAATGATCATAGAATATTCAAATATTCAAATGTTAAAAGACTTCCACTGGTCCTATTAACAAAAATATATATACTCAACAAAATTTCTTCTTATTCAGATATTATCTTTGGGTGGAAGTGGAGTATAATATGGTTATTAGAATAAGTAAATACCCTTTTATTATAGACTTATGATTCATATCTATATCATTTTTCATCATCATTCCTCTAAACACCACAAAAGGATAGGGGAATTTGCCCCTATGGTGAAAAGGAACATTAAGAGAAAATACCATTTTCGATTCCAGGAATTATAAGTTCCATGAATGGCACTCGGTTGTATATTGCATCCCGTTTACATTTCTCTGCATCCCCATTGTTATAGATCAAATCCACTATTTCACTAACCCAGGTTGTTCCTGAAAAAAAAAAAAAGAAAAAGAAAAGAAAAGAGAGAGAGAGAGAGAACTCTAAACTTTTCTGTCAAAAAGAGTATGAGATGATCACAAGACGTTATATAACATCAAAAACAAAAATGTGCCGAGACCGGTTTGGCTCAGTGGAGAGAGCTTCCGCTTGCCGACTGAAAGATCCCAGGTTCGTTTCCGGTTGGGGGCATGTACCTTACTTGCGGGCACAACTCCAGTAGGGGGCGTGCAGGAGGCTGCTGACTGATGTCTCTCATCGATGTTCCTGACTTTCTATCCCTCTCCCTTCCTCTCTGTAAAAAGTCAATAAAACATATATTTAAAAACAAACAAACAAAAAAAATGTGCTCTTTGAATTCATGCCTTTTTTCTCTTCTCTTTCCCTACTAGACATCTTATATGAAATGATGAAAGATATATATATATTTTAAATTTAATAAATTTTTACTGTTCAGATTATTACAATTGTTCCTCTTTTTTCCTCATAGCTCCTCTCCACCCAGTTCCCAACCCACCCTCTGCCCTTACCTTCTCCAAATTGTCCTCATCCATTGGTATACGATTTTTGCCAGTCTCTTCCCGCACCCACCTCAGCCCTTTCCCCATGAGAATTGTCAGTCTGCTCCCTTTCTTTGCCCTTGATTGCATTATATTCACCAGTTTATTCAGTATTCATTTGTTTATCAGATTCACTTATTGATAGATATATATTTGTTGTTCATAACTTTTACCTTTATCTTTTTCTTCTTCCTCTTCTTAAAGAGTATCTTTCATCATTTCATGTAATATTGGTTTGGTGTTGATGAACTCCTTTAGCTTTCTCTTATCTGTAAAGCTCTTTATCTGCCCTTCAATTCCAAATGATAGCTTGCTGGGTAGAGTAATCTTGGTTGTAGGTTCTCGCTATTCATCACTTTGAATATTTCTTGCCACTCCCATCTGGCCTGCATTGTTTCTGTTGAGAAATCACCTGACAATTGTATGGATGCTCCCTTGTAGGTAATTAACTGTTTTTCTCTTGATGTTTTTAATATCCTCTCTTTGTCTTTTGCTCTTTGGCATTTTAATGATGATGTGTTTTGGTGTGGTCCTCTTTGGATTCATTTTGTTTGTGGTTCTGTGTGCTTTCTGGGCTTATAAGTCTATTTCTTTCACCAGGTAGGGGAAGTTTTCAGACATTATTTCTTCAAATAGGTTTTCAGTATCTTGTTCCCTCTTCTTCTGGCACCCCCACAATTCTGAAGTTGGTACACTTGAAGTTGTTTCAGAGGCTCCTTACACTATCTTCACATTTTTGGATTCTTTTTGCTTTTTGTTTTTCCAGTTGAGTGTTTTCTGCTTCTTTATATTTCAAATCTTTGACTTGATTCTTGTATTCCTCTAGTCTGTTGTTAGGTCTCTATATAATATTTTTTATTTCAATCATTGTATGTTTAATTTCTAGTTGGTCTTTTTCATATCCTCAAGGGTTAAATTTATTGACCTTTTCTAGGAAATTCTTGAAAAATCTTATAACTGTGGTTTTGAATTCTATATCCAGTCATTTGTTTTCGATTTCTTTCATTTGTGATCTATTCCTTTGTCTCTGCATTTTTGTTGCTTCCCTGAGTTGGTAGAATAAGTTTGTGTGCTAGTTGTCTTGTATGGCCCAGTAATTCCTCCTCCTCAGTTACCTGAAGTGGACACTCTTGGTGCACCCCTTTGTGGACTGTGTGTATAGCCTTGTTGTAGTTAAGTGTTGGTTGTTGTTGGTATCATTGTGGGAATTGACCTGTAGGCCAATTAGCTGTGAGGATCAGCTGTCTATACTAGGAGAACTTCTGTGCTGAATTCAGCCTTATGAGACAAGACTTGCAAAATTGCAAGTCTCTGTGCTCTGATTGGATGTGGCAGAGTCTCAGGGCTGAGCACACAGCCTTGGCTTCCCTTCAGTCCTGCCCTATGGGGCTCCTGGGTCTGTGTCTTTTGGTAATGGCTGCAGCCTTCTATGCACATGTGCACAAGCCTCCAGCCCTCTGCCTTTCGTGTTTCCCCTGAGTTTCCATGTGCTTCAGGGACCCATATAAGTCTGAGTCCCCAGAATCTGATCTAAAACTGGGGTTCAGTGCAGTCAGAACTCAAGTTTAGTGTAGTTGGGAGGTTCCTTCTTCCTCCTGCTAGAGAAAGCCGGCAGCACAATCAGCAGTCAGTCCTCTCTGCATGCACTTGCACGCACCTCCAGACCTCTGTCTTTCACAGCTCCCCTGAGTTTCCATGCACTCATCCCTTTTCTTGACAGTCCAAACTCCCCCCATTAGAGTCTTGCCTGGAACTGGGGTTCAGTGCAGTTGGAACTGTGGTTCAGTGCATTCAGGAGTTTCTATCTTCCTCCCACTAGAGGAAGCCAGCGAGGCACTCAGCCGCCCGTCCTCTCTATGTGTGTGTCTCCATATCTTAGCTTTTTGCAGCTCCTCTGAGTCTCCATGAGCCCCTCTCTTTCCTTCTAGTTGTAGAATTTCCACTCAGCCAGCTTCCCTGTCGTTCAGCTAACCTAACAGTTGGAGCATCTTTCCCCTGGTGGTTAGTGCATGTCATTACGACTGGTCAGACAGTTGAACGAATAATCAGATACTTCACATATTAGGCTTTTATTATATCGGATTGATTTCAGAGAGCAAGGGAGAGGGAAAGATAAAAACATCAATAACAAAAATCATTGATTGGCTGCCTCCTGCAGGCCCCCCCTACTGGGGATTGAGGCTATAACTCAGGCATGTGCCTTTAACCAAAACCAACCTCAGGACCCGTCAGTCCCCAGGCCAATGCTCTATTTACTGAGCTACACTAGCTAGGACTTAAATTCTCTTTATTTGAAACTGTTTATAAAGAGAGCAGTTGTTTAAATTTATAACAAAGTATTTTTAAACATATTTATAAAACATGTTGGAAGTAATAAAATATTAATGTTTTACAAAATATTTTTAAAATATTAAAATGAACAAAATATTTAAACATTAAATTATATAGAATATGTATACAATTAGAATATGAATATATGTGCATATATTCATATTCTAATTTACAAAAATCACTTATATATGCAGTTTTAATACTTTTTATTTGAAGTTAAAAAGGAAGACAAAAGGACAGCATTAATTTTTCTTTAGATAGAGCTTCCATTTAATTGTGGGCCTTTCAGAATAGGAAGTGAGTTTCTCTAATTTGAAACAAAACTATACCAGCAACCAACAGCTACAATGATCCTTTAACAAGTGATCACCTGATCAGTGGGCTTACACATATGGATCAATAACTAATCGGACAGTACAGTGGCCTTTGAACAATGCAAGGGTGAAGGGTTCTGACTCTAACTTTTGACTCCCTCAAAACTTAACTACAGACATCTGTCCTCTGTATTCACAGAAAGTTGTTTCAGGATCCTTGCAGATCCCCAAATCCCCGGAAGCTCATGTTCCTTATACAAAATGATGTAGTAGAACAATGCAGTCAGTTCTCAACATCCTTGAGTTCCCATCTAAAGATGGAAAATATTGTTGTTGTATTACTATAAAAAAAGGAACTCTTACTATTTGCAACAGCATGGATGGAACCGGAGACCATTATGCTAAGCAAAAGAAGCCAGAGAAAGATAAATATCATTGGATCTCACTGATTTATGGAATATAATGAACAATATAAACTGATGAACAGAGTCAGAGAAGCACTGATCAGACTGTCAAACCTCAGAGGGAAGGTAGGGGGGAGTGAGGGTAGGGGGGAGAGATCAACCAAAAGACTTGTATGCATGCATATAAGCCTAACCAATGGACACAGACACCAGGGGGGGTGAGGGTTTGAGTGTAGGGGGGAGGTAATAGGGGGATAAGGACACATAAGTAGTACCTTAATCAATAAAGAATAAAGAAAAGAAAATACTGTTTTCTATCTGCAGTTGGTTGAATCTGCTGATGCACAACCCAGGATATGGACAGTCAACTGTGTGTGTGTGTGTGTGTGTGTGTGTGTGTGTGTGTGTGTATTTAAATCCTTAAATAAGTAGACCCATGCAATTCAAACTGTACAAAGGTCAACTGTACAAATAAATGAAAAGGTCTTACCAGATTTGGGATAGGTGGCGATCAAAAGGTCATCTGGTCGGCTTTCAAATGACTCCACTTGGGACCACTCCTCAGCCATGCTCCAGAAGAGAGGGACACCCTGAACATCCACTAACTCCCTTCTGTAAAAATCCAGCTTGTTGTCCATGTTTGAGAGGCTATATTTTATACAGAGAGACTTTATTTTACATAACATCAATAAAATTAAAATTAATTACATTTTATTCACTAAAGTAATATTTCATTTATTTAGATCTAGCAACATCAGATCATACTATTGTGCATTATAAATCAGCAGAAGGAAAAAATATTTTAAAAACCAAAGAGAGCTTGCACAGTTTATTTTATATGTACGTTATATGGTAATATCATCAATATTTTTAAAATATATTTTATTGTTTTTTTATGGAAAGGAAGGGAGATAGAGAGTTAGAAACATCGATGAGAGAAAAACATTGATCAGCTGCCTCCTGCACACTCCCTAGTGGGGGTGGGCCTGCAATCAAAGTACATGCCCTTGACCGGAATCAAACCTGGGATCTCTCAATCTGCAGGCCAATACTCTATCCACTGAGCCAAACTGGTTTCAGCATCATCAATATTTGTAATGGGTATACAAAGACTTCTGGGATATGTAATAAAATTGCTGGACTTTAGAGTTAGAAGAAAATGTCCTTAATCACAGTGCTGCCAATTCATTGCAGTAGGCATGTAAATAACCCCTATGATTAGGCTGAATGTTCTTAACTATAAAATCAGGAGTGGCCTAATTTAGTACTTCCTTAAATTATTGGCTGAACCACTAGATGTAAATTAGCTAAAGGTAAATTATTCTAAGTTATCTACAACAGACCACAAGAATGAAAGAGGTTGGGGATGGGGGGGGACTTGAGGTAAGTGTAGCATTGGAAATACATTGCTCTGATTAAGGTTTTAGCATTAGTGACCTCTTATTTCATTTTATATTCAGGGCAGGGCTCTAATGAAGGTACTTATTCCTCTTTAGCTGCCATATGAAAAAGTGGGAAAGCTTGAAATATAATCTATATACTACTCCAAACATGTTGTTTCCCAATTGAGTATGAGGTGAATGGTTATTTTTCTTTCTCTAAAGTTCTAGAAAAATGAGACAATCTAACAATTTCAGATTTAAAAGGCTTCCTGAGGTCCTTTAGCAGCTGCTGAATCTTACTTCAATAATTAAAATCAGAATCCTCTGGAGCCAAAAGACATACCCTACCTTGTATCTTTTCCAAAGGCAATTTCTTACCTTCTTTATATCTCTTTTAAGTCCTTACAACTCAACTCTTATCCTAGCTCATCCAAATACCTTTTACTTTAAAAGGTTATGAAGTCACAGGATACTAAGTCAATATACAAATACATATAAGTTGCATGCATATAAGTTAATAAAAAAACTATCACAAAGAAAAATTAATAAAATAATCCCATTTGCAATAACATAAAAATATCTAGAAATAAATATAACCAAAGAAATAAAAAATCTATACACTGAAAACTTTAAGACATTAAGGAAAGAAACTGAAGAAGATACAAATAAATGAAAAATATTCTGTGCTCATGGATTGGAAGAATTAATATTGTTAAAATGTCCATACCATTCAAAGTAACCTATAGATTCAATGTAATCCCTATCAAAATTTCAAAGACATCTTTCACAGAAATAGAACAAATAATCCTAAAATATGTATGGGACCACAAAAGACCCAAAATAGCCAAAGTAATCTTAAGAAAGACAATCAAAGCTGGAGAGGCATCACACTCTATGATTTCAAACTATATTACAAAGTTATATTAATAAAAACAGTATGGAAGTGTCATAAAAGCAGGTACATAGACCATTAGAACAGAATAAAGAGCAAGAGTTAATTTGGAAAAGAGGAGAACTTTCCAGCCAGGAGCTAGCATGTGTTAATATAAAGACCCATCTATGACGGGAGAAAGAAATAAGGTCTATGAGCCTACATTGTAAAAAGTAAAGATGAATTGTGTATACTTCGCTAAATTATGTGGTAAGAAACTAAAAATTTCAGGATTATTTCTGGGTCATTAATTATGTCTGGAATATGCTGGGTTTCTGACTAGTCTCACCAGAATAGGAGAGTCCCCTGCCTGCCATTATGCATACTTCCAGCAGTAGTTCTGTCCTATTATTAAAGAATGGTGATATGCAACTGAATATGGGGTATTCCTGAGTGTCACTGAAGGAGGAGTATATAATTAAAAATTAGTTGCAGTTTTTATTTTTTTATTTTTGCTTTTACTAAAAATCTTGGGATTTATAAATACCATAAGGTTTCAAACCTAAAAATCACAAGTATAACTTATAAGCCTTGTTCTTCAGTGAACAGTTCTTGTCCTAGAGTCCCTATGCAACTTACAATTTGGTGATACTATATTCACCTCACCATTCAAGTCAGCAATCTAGAGATTCCATCTTCTTTTTAAATTTTCCAAATCCAATCATTTCACAAATCTGATTATTTCTTTTTTTCTTTCAAGTGTCCCTGGGCAAAGCAGCTTCTATTCATGAACTAGCTTAGTAGTTAAGATTGTTAAGTCCCTAGATTCATAAATAATATGCTAGATCTGTCATTCACTACCAATGGACTCTGGACAATCAAAATTCTAATTCAATTTTTTTATCTTAAAATGGAGGTAATGATTTACTTACTTTACACAGCTATTGTGATGAAGAAATAAGATGATGGATGTATCATGTATATTGGTAAAACATGGCGTATATTTGATAAAGAGTAGATATTATTGATATTATCATTGCTAGTACCCTGGTGCTTGAATCTATGCACATTGAAAGGAAATTAATTAAAAGAAATATTTTATTATCACTATTCGCCTTTCTCTATACTAGAAGTGTCTACCAAATTCAGGATAGACAATGACAGACTGAAACACATGTGTGCATTTGGCACCTGTGGAGAGCTTTATATATAAAGATAAACTTGCTTAATTAGATCTGCTTTCTGATTTAGCTAAACTTTTCCCAGCCCAGTGAAGCACCCCAACCTCTCTTTCAGGTAATTGTCAGCAACACAGCAGTAAATATCAACACAAAGCATAATATTATTGTAGATCATGCAGGTAGAACAAAGGGTAAACTATTTAACTGCAGCAGTGTTTGACTATATTCTGTGCAGTGAGAAAAACCTGAAGTTATTTTCAAGGTCCATCATTTCTTACTTCTTTTCAGTTGGGTCAAGTTTCTAAACTTTCTAAATCTCCATTGTCTGGCTAGTGAAAATAAAATAGGATTCCATCGAGACTCCTATCTACTCCAGGACTTCTGTGAGGATCAAATGAGATGAGACATAAGAAAATGCTTCACATTTGGTTAAATTGTAAAATATTTGCACCTGATTATAAAGCAAGTCATGTTCCTGAGATGAAGAAACTCCAAGGAGGCTAGTCACTTGGGAGAAGAAACTGGAGGTTGCTACATGACATCATTACCTGGCACCCACAGCTACCATATCTGGGCTGGGCTGTGTACTGTGTTTTGTGCCATGGGGTCTCAGCAGCATTGCCTGCGATTTGATGGGGTGTCGCTCAGGGTGATGGCAGAGCCTGTGCCCCACTTGGGGGAAGCCGAGTATTGATTTGTCAGTGCCAAGTCCGTAGTGCCGTTTATTTTCAAATAGCCAGTGTTCGTCATGGCAGCTCCTGTATTGAGCATCTGCCCCCTGGTGGTCAGTGCCCATCATAGCTATCAGTTGGATAGATGGACATTTTTACATATATACTAGAGGCCTGATGCAAAAAATTTGTGCACGAAGCGGGGATTCTCTCAACTCAGTCTGCACCCTCTCCAATTGGGGACCCCTAGTGGGATGTCTGACTGCCATTTTAGGCTTGATTCCAGAGATTAGTAAAATGTATATGAAAATCTTCTTCCTGTCAGAGTCTGGGGCGCATTACAGAAACTCTCACACTCTGGGACCACTGGCTCCTAACTGCTCATCTGCCTGCCTGCCTGATTGCCCCTAACTGCCTCTGCCTGCCAGCCTGATCATCCCTAACTGCCCTCTCCTGGAGGCCTGATGTCCCCCCAACTGCCCTCTTCTGCTGGCCAATTTGGTTATGATTGGTTGGGTCCTATGCCAACGTCAAAAACTCTGCTTCCTAGACAGCCATTGGTTTCCCACAGCATTCACCTTTGGTTCTGATTGGCTGGTTTCTATGTCAGTCAGAATCTCCAGGCCTATCTCTGGGCCTGATCAAAGAGGCAAAGCTTAACAGCAGCTCCTGCAGAGGCTAGGAGAGAAAAAAAAGCCTGGCTGCTAGTGAAGATCAGAAAGAAAGAGGGAGAGGAAGAGAGAGGTAAGTACACTGATCAACAGCTTCCACTGAGGTGGCAGATCAGACCCTGACTCACTTCTCTGGGTCTCAGCCACCCGAGTAGTCAGTGTTGGGTCACCAGGCTGCAGTTGGGCAACCCAGCGCTGACTTCGGATGGTCTGTGTTTGGTCTCAGGCTCAGCCCCTTTCCAAGCCCCAGGCTTTAGGCTTGGGACGCCCTGCCCTTCTGATCGCAGGCTTGGCCCCTCCAATGGCCAACTGGGAAAACCTGGGTGCCAAGGAGGTTCCTGGGACCCAAGTATGTATTCAAATTAACCTCCATCTTTGCTGGGTTAATTTGCATACTCACTTTGATTGGCTGTGGGCATAGCAGAGGTACTGTCAATTTACATGTTTCTCTATTATTAGGTAAGACTAGTGACCCAGTGCACAAAATTTGTGCACATTAAAGGGGAATTAGAGGAAATATTTTAATATTGCTATTTGTCCTTTCTCTATAATAGAAGTGTCAGAGTTGAAAGAAAATTAGTAAAATGTATATGAAAATCTTCTTCCTGTCAGAGTCTGGAGCACGTTACAGAACCAGAATCAAGTCCCTGCCCACTCATGTGTGCCTCAAAATCATGTGTGACCCAGATCCAGCTGGCCCCACCCCTGTCAAGCCCTGCTAAGTGGGGGGCACAAACTCTGGTTTCCTGGCCTGACACCAGGGGAGAGGGCCTGCCTAAGGTCTCCTGGCCTGGCACCGGGGCGAGATGTATGGCCTGAGGTCTCCTGGCCCTGGCGAGGGAAAGGGGCATGCCTTGAGGTCCCTGTCAAGCCCCACCAGGTGGGGGTCATAGCCTCAGGTCCCTGCTGATTGCTCATTAAGTCTTTTTATGGATACTTGTCCTCCACTGTGGGTGCAGCCATTTTGTGTTATGGAATCCCTGCCTCTGCTGTGTGTGGGTGCAGCCATCCTGTTACGTTGTGATGGTCAATTTGAATATTCCCTCTTTATTAGATAGGATAAATTATTCTTACCCAGAAAAATCATTATTAGTATTATTATCCAGAAAAATACCTTAATTTATGTCATTATCACAAATTCTGGCAATGGCCTTTGAATTAGTCACATCATCTCTAAGCTTAGTTCCTCCCTTCTTCCTGCCAATTCTCTGTAAAAGACCTCTAAAATCTGAGTACAACCACATAATTGAAAGGGTAAAGTGTAAAGAGCTTCACCATGGTTTTTTATACTGAAACTCCTCCCTCTGTTTACTTCCCACTGCACTTAGACTTTAGCCTCTAGCAACAGGCAATTAAAAAAAAAAATGCATCCACCTCCTCACACCTAGATGTTGCAATTGCATATTGCTGTCTTTGAGCTGAAACTCTTACTTTTCTTGTCTACCTGGAAAACTCCTGTTCATTCTTAAAATCTTGGATGAATTCCACAACCTCTGAAAGGCCTTCCTGGAAATGTAAAAAAAAAATTTCTCTTTTCTCCCTTTCCATATCTTGAATATACTGCTGTTATTTTATACATTTTTAGTGTCTTATCAGTTTAAAATGTTTCTTTAAAACTTAGATTCTTTTTTCCAGGAGGACTTGACTTTATTAAGGTTAATGAATGTGTATTGAAATGAAATGAAGCTTCCCTAATACTCTAGCTGAAATAGTCAATAATTGAGTTATTTTATGTTATCATTATAATTTTGATTAGCAACCTAACACTTTGAGATCTACTGGGAAGTATCAGTAGACCCAATCAAGAAGAAGTTTACATTCCAAATCATTTTTCAAAATACATGTACACTCTCATACACATGCAAATGCCCTCCCCCCCCACGCCCCCCCACACACAAAAATCCTGTTTTTAGTGCAATTTAAACCTATTATCCCCATTTTACCAAGAGGGAAATTGACATAGAGAAAGCTTAAGGAACTTACTCAGGTTACACTGTCAGTAAGTGGCAGGACTGTGTTTGAACCCAGATATTCAACAGAATCACCAATAATAATTACCTTCCTATACTCGCTTCTAAATATAAACATTGAAATGATAAATTTCAACACAAGGCAAAATAAGAGAAGTGCCAAATTATGGTAAGTGTGATCATCGGATCTGTAGCACAGGTTGGTGTGATTTGATTTTAACCATGAAGTTCGGTTAATTAAGATACAAAAGAATATTATAGGTAGAAAAGATAAGCAGTATTCCTTTTTGCTCAATATTGCACACATAAATCATATGGCTTTATAAATATATGAAGATTTAATCTCCTATAGTGCATATAAAAGAACTTTTATAAAACCTGATTTATACTAATGATTTGTTTTATTAATATTTTTCATTCAATATCCATATATTTTAGATGATGATACAAAATTTTATCTGGAACAATTTCTAAAGAGACAAATTGTACATTTTTAACATTGTTTTATCTTTGAAAATTGTATAATAAAATATTTTAATTTATGTGCAGTATTTGGTAATTTTTGGAATATCTGTGTTTTTGGCAATATCTGTTTTGTTTTGTTTTTTAAGTCATCCCTTAAAGAGGAACAAGTCAGATAAGTGTATTCAAATTTTGCATGAGTTCAATATCTTAAATTAGCATTATGATTCATAAAACACCCAAATGTATTTGTGGAATAAATGCAGTCAAATTGAACTTACCTTTGAACTCCTGAAAATTTGAAATGAATATCCTCAAGAATCAGAGCCAAAAAATCATTAAAAGGATGAGAATCTTAAGTGGCATATAACACTATGTGAGAGAAATTGAGTTGGTAAAAGTTCAGGAAATGTTGCAGAAGCTGATCATGTCTCTTAGGCATCTTTTGTTTACTTCTCTGAAGATGTCCCTTGAAACATAACTTCCTCTAGAGGATAACTGTGAGACTTTGGACGCAATTTAATATCCTTTATGCTGTTAAAATAAATGCTAGTCCATGTTTATCTGAATTAAATTATGGATTCTTATGCCCATTGGTGTTAAAATAATGAAATATTATTATACCTAAAGGTATGATGTGCCTTAATCATTAAGAAAAATTGAATATTAAACTGAAACAACATTATTCTCCTAGAAAGTGGTATTTTGATATTTAACAGAATTTTTACCTAAAGAGAATGGATTTTATTAGTTTCTTTTAAGTAAAAGTGAATATATTTTAACAATAGGAATGCTATGTTTTTGGGGTTCTTCTAAGTACAGCATTGGGAACCTGAAGAGAGACTTTTGAATCCAGCTCTTCCACAAACTAGCAGTATGACCCTGAGCAACTTATCTCATATTTATGAGCCATATTTTATCTATCTAAAAAATATGGGATGCTCAGCTGGTGTGGCTCAGTGGTTGAGCATTGACCAGGTTTGATTCCTGGTTAGGGCACTTGCCCAGGTGCAGGCTGGATCCCCAGTGTAGGGCATGCAAAAGGTAGCCAATCAATGATTCTCTCTTATTCATCATCAATTATTATCTCTCATTACTTATATTTTTACCTCTCACCCCCTCCCTCTTTGAAATCAATAAAAATATTTTTAAAATAAACAAATAAATAATATGGAAAATGTACAAAGTCACCTTAGTTTGTTTCATCTGTAACATCATACAATTTTAAGTGAAACTGATATTCTTTGATTACTAAACTATATTTTTTAAGTCACAACAGAAGAAACAAGAAAAGAATGAGCAGTTGGACAGAGCACTCCTTTATTGCTGAAGATCCCTTTAGGATACTGCTTCACTTTTATAAAAACTTAAAGTAAACATTTACATATGCTATTTCTATTTTTCTGGCTAGTTTATTTCACTTAGCATAATAACCTCCAGGACAATCCACGCAGTCACAAATAGTAAGATTTCCTTCCTTTTATGGCTGAATAGTATTCTATTGCATAAATGTACCACAGCTTTTTTAATCCACTCATTTGGCTGCTTCCAAATTTTTATTCTTGTAAAGAATGTTGCTATGAACATAGGTGTGCATATATTCTTTCAAATTAGTATTTTGGGTTACTTTAAATGTATTTCCAGAAATAGAACCTCTGGTTCATAGGAATTCTTAATTTTTTTAGTGAATTCCATACTGCTTTCCACTTTGGATGGTTTTTATTTATTCTTCTTATCTGATTGCTATGGCTAGGACTTCAGTACAATGTCAAATCAGAGTCAATAAAGCAGATATCCCTGTCTTATTCCTGATCTTACAGAAAACTTAGTTTTTCCCACTGAGTATGATATTGACTGTGGGCTTGTCAATATCAATATACTTTTAAATCTTTAAAAAAAGTTTAAATTTAATCTATTGAATAAATTATTATTGTGTAAGATCTTCCTCTGCAGTTTCTACCAATTTCTCCCATTTTTTACATACTATATATGATACTTTATTTTTACTTTGAAAATATACTATTTAAAGCATAAAATTTTAACTGTTTTGTACTTATTATGCATTATAATATTTATTACCATAGATTCATTTTTTACCACTTAACTCTTTTTTGTTTTGATTCTGTCTTATGAGATAATAGCATTGTTACCTTTATTTTACCTATATATGTATCTGTTTCTCAACTCAAATACATATATATGTACACATATATTATATATGTATACACACACACACACACACACACACACACACACACACACACACATATATATATAGGAGAGGGAGAGAGCAAACGAGGTAGAAACATCAATGATGAGAGAAGCATCAATCACTGATCAGCTGCTGCTTGCACTTCCCACACTGGAAATCGAGCCTGCAAACTGGGCATGTGCCCTGACAAAGAATTGAACCATGACTTCCTGGTTCATAGGTTGAAACAGAAAGTTCTGATTCACTGAGCCAGACCATCAAGGCTCATTATTCTATTTTAAAATAGGTTTTTTTTTTCTTCTTTGTCCATCTTTACCTTCTATGAGTACAGTAACTTTTATAGCAGTTTCTTTTGAGGACAGTAGACAAAATGCAGTGTCTTTGAAAAATAATGGTATTTATGTAAGCTAAAAGGATTCCTAATTTCTGCCTAATTGAGAAGACTAGAGTTAGGGTTCATTTTAATCCCATGTTTCTAAGAGCAAAGTGATCCATGGTGAGCTGAATCAGATCTAATGAAAATCAACTGGACAATGTTAGATCTTTTATCAACACCTTTTTCCTAACAATGAATTTCGCTTCTCCATGGAATGTTAATGTTATCTCCTCTTTTCTTACTATTTAAAATCTATTTTCAGATTGTGGTGAGATGAGATGGAGTGAGACGTGCACACTGTGAAGCTTAATAAAGCTGTCCTGCAATTCTTCATAGAAATAGATAACTACTTATTTCAACTCACGAGTGTACCTTAGACAGGAACATTTTAGAACCTGCCTTGTCATAAGTCCTTTGCCACCTGGCCACAGGTCCAGGCAAATACTCTGCAATTTATAAAGACTTTTGAAAGCTACCTCCTGTTGACTTTTGAATTCAATATAAAAGACTTTCATGATTATTTGTACCAAGTTTCAGAACACAAGAAGACATTCCTCTTAGATGCAATCAACAAAAATAAAACTTTGCTAATATTCCATGGAGAACAAAGAATGGAATTTATGTTGAGAATCCTCTAACTTATTTGGGCTATCATGAAATACTAAATGAGACTGATGAACCAAAACTGAACTATTTTTAATTGTATAAACACTTTTTTAGTTTATTTAGAAATTTAGATATCATATATTGTATGGATTTGAGGATGTAATGATTTTAAAATTCCATACAGCTTTATACAAATCTATATACCATCTATAACAATTAAAGCATAATATGCTAATTAGACTGGACGTCCTTCCAGATAACCTTCCAGATGACGCCAGGGCTGCAAAAAAAGCCCAAGTCCCAGGTACCAGAGGAAAGCCAGTATCTGTAGCCGGGGAAAGGAAGGCCTACTCTTGTACGAATTTTGTGCATTGGGCCTCTAGTTAAGAATAAAAACATAACTTTGGAACATTTCAGCAGATTGTTTTATGAATTTTGAAGACCTGAATTTTTATGTATCTGAGGAAAATATTTAGATTTTTTTTAAAGACTAGTAATAGTGAAGCATTTATTCATTGAAAAAAACAACAACAACTATATTGACTGGTCACAAGCATTAGCCCAAATATTGACTAACTAGAACTCTAATTTAAAATATTTGGATATAAAAATATATTGAGCCCTAACCAGTTTGGCTCAGTGGATAGAGTGTAGGCCTGCGGACTGAAGGGTGCCAGGTTCAATTTAGGTCAAGAACATGTACCTTAGTTGCAGGCACATCCCCAGTAGTGTGCAGGAGGCAGATGATCAATGTTTTTCTCTCATCAATGTTTCTAACTCCCTATCCCTATCCCTTCCTCTCTGTAAAAAATAAATAAAATATATTTAATCAGTTTTCAGAATGTCGAGAACACATTATCACTGTAGTAGTTCTGTGATTTAATGATAAAAAAGATGAAGTATAAATTGTGGTGAAAAATATTCCATGTTTTTTGAAATAGGAAATAAAGCAGTCATTGGTGGAAAATGCATTTACCTAGCAGCTGAAGGATACATTGTCTTTGGGAATCTGAAAACTATTTTTGGTAAGATTTGATTTTCATGTCCCCATACACAGAATTTTTAAAAATGCATCCTAGCAGAGAATCATACAAGAGTATTCCTTTAAGTTAAATATAAATACCGAGAAGGTAGAAGACTAATAGCTTTGACAATTATATTTAGTTTTTCAAACTTAAAATTAGTAGAACAAACTAGCTCAGCACAATTTTAAATATGAAAAGCAATCCTATCCATTTATGATAGGAAATCTGGGCCTAATAATTTTGAGACAATGTTTTCCCATTATAAGGTAAAATATTCATAGTAGAATTTTTCAGTTCTCATTCTCTAACTTTACAAATGTTGAGTTTAGTTTTATACTAAATATGGGCACTTTAAAGACAGAGTTGATAAATCACCTAATAATTTTGAGACAATGTTTTCCCATTATAAGGTAAAATATTCATAGTAGAATTTTTCAGTTCTCATTCTCTAACTTTACAAATGTTGAGTTTAGTTTTGTACTAAATATGGGCACTTTAAAGACAGAGTTGATAAATCACTTACCCAGGTACTTGACTCGTTCGAGGAGCTAGAAGTCCAGGTTTTCTTTCTACAGTAACTGGTTCATAGAACTTTCACTTCGTAGGCTGTTTCCGTCAACCAAGATAATCTGTGTCATGCATTAAGAAATCAAAAGATAAAAGTCTGTAGAGCAATATCAAGTTAATGATTAAGCTGTTCAGTCTGTTGCTTTAAACATTAAAGGCTTAAAAGACAGCCTTTTGCTGTCACTTGTGAGAGAAAATAGAATGAAACAAAGAGCCCATTGAAAGCATCTAGAACTAACTGCTATGAGATGATTATGTCTAGTAAAAGAAGGCTCTTTATGCTTACTTTTACTTTTGCTTCTGATTTCAGCTATAAAAGCCAAGTGTTGTCTCGTGGCTCCAGTGCTCCTTGCCTATTAGACATCCTGCCTGAAAGGCGGTTTATCTGTACCCGTAGAACTGTGTGGGCAAGTTAGACAGGCAAGGGCATGCTCCCCATATAGGAGCACAAGGGAAAAAATGCATCCAAAATGGCGAAGCACATTCTACATCTTAAATTATGCATATAACACCGTCCAGAGGTAGATCTGTATATCATCTTTCTTAGTTATCTGGTGGCTGTGGTAAAAATGCCTGATTCAAAATAGAAAAACTGGCTTGAAAATATTGTTATTTTCCACATAACCAAAATTCTTTTTCTTTCTTTTCTTTCTTTTCTTTCTTTTCTTTTCTTTCTTTCTTTCTTTCTTTCTTTCTTTCTTTCTTTCTTTCTTTCTTTCTTCCTTCCTTCCTTCCTTCCTTCCTTCCTTCCTTCCTTCCTTCCTTCCTTCCTTCCTTCCTTCCTTTCTTTCTTTCTTTCTTTCTTTCTTTCTTTCTTCTTTCTTTCTTTCTTCAATATACAAAATAAATTGGTCTATATGAAGTCTTCACTTTTGGTTCTTGGGTCTAAGAGTTCTCTCCTGCAAATTTTCCATTGATCATTCAGAAACGTTTTCTGTATTTAGTTATAATCCCAGTTTGTTCCTGGGAGCATGTCCATGCAGTATCCACTTAATCTGCAATTTTTGATATCCCCGAAATGCTTTCTATGATATAGTTTCTTTTGGTCTCTAGGCCCTGAAATCACGATGTTGAGAAAGAACAAAGTTTTTTTTAATCTTATCTACCTGTATAATAATGTAATTTCAAACCTGTAATTCAACAAAATATGAAGATGTGAATATTTAAATTAGCATCCTCTAAGAACATGTCATACAGGTATTTTTGAATCCCATGAAAAATTCTAGATTATGATTTTTTTTTTCATGAAGTCTTCTTCAGATAAGAAACCAAGAAACAGCCAAAACCGGTTTGGCTCAGTGGATAGAGCATGGGCCTGCAGACTGAAAGGTCCCAAGTTTGATTCCTATCAAGGGCATGTATCTTGGTTGTGGGCACATCCTCAGTAGGGGGCATGCAGGAGGTGGCTGATCGATGTCTCTCTCACATCGATGTTTCTAACTCTCTATCACTCTTCCTATCTGTGAAAAATCAATAAAATGTATTTAAAAAAAAAAAAGAAACCAAGAAACAATCTGAATGTTGGGCTGCAGAATTACAGGAAGGCAAAAACAATTGGAGGCAATTAGACGCCTTTACCTTTTAGTCTGAAAAACAACATAAAAAATATTACTATTTTGCCTACCTACATACCTTGATAATCAAATAATCATCATCAGGCTCTCACCATGACCCTATCTATATCTACCCCATGTAGGAGATTGGATATTTATGTTCTAGAAAAATTGTAACAAATGAATATAGCTTCGGAGTCACTAGATATAGCTAAAGAAAGTATAATAAAATGAAAACAAAGAAATTAAGTGTTAAGATCCTTTCAGTTAATTTGACTAGAGTAGTCAGTCCACTTAACTTGATTGCCCCTAACTGCTCATGGGAAAGAGCCAGGGAAATAATCAACTTGACTTCATTTTCCCCTTCCCTCAGGTCTCCTGCCAGAGACTACGGCATGACTTTGAACCTCACTAATAGAAACCATACACATTAGCCCCCGGGGCACAGAACAGATGGAAAAAAGTTGGAGGAGGGTTCTGGAGGGGTAATTAGTGATATCCAACACTTGTCCCATGATTTGGAGGGAACACCCTAAGAAACACTAATTATTATTTTTGTTTTTCACTGAATTGATTTTATTATGACTGAATCAGGTTTGAGACTAGGGAAATGAAAATAGCCTTGTTATAGAGAATCACAAATTACAATAGTTCTAATTGAAATTTGTTCTTATAGAAGAATTACAAATATTTGTGTATTATAAGAGCTAACTATGTACAGTGGTACCTCGAGATACGAGTGCCCTAACATATGAGATTTTTGAGATACGAGCCATCGAGTGAGGGATTTTTGCTTTGAAATACAAGCAACAGTTGAGATACGAGTAATCGCGTGGATCGGCCGACTACACATGACCCACCAGTTTACCGCGACTAGAGTGTCTCATAGTTTCCCAGGCCTCAAGGTTACGGAATGAATTAAACTCGTATCTCAAGGTACCACTTTACTTTCAAGTTTATATTTTTTGCCAAAGGATTTGATCACTTGCCAAGATATAACCCAGAAAAAAAGAATCAATTGTCCCATATCAGTCATAATAGAAAATTGCACAATCCCCAAAATATGGTGAACAAGTGTTCCTCTTTGATCTACTAGTAACAAAAGAGACATCACTGCTTTCATAAAAAATATCCTATCTAATAAAAGAGTAATATGCAAATTAACCATCACTCCAAGAATGCAAAATGGCCACTCCCATGTGGTCAAAGATGGCTGCTCACATGTGGACACAAGACGGCTACTACAAGAATGCTGGCAAAGGAGGGCAGTTGTGGGCAATTGGGGATGACCAGGCCAGAAGGAGGGGCAGTTGGGGAGGACCCAGGCCTGCAGGGGAGGGTAATTGAGGAGGACCAGGCTTTCAGGGGAGGAAAATTGCGGCGGGTACCAGGGCTGTAGGGAGGGCAGTTAGAGGTGACTGGGCCAGCAGGGGAGGGCAGTTGGGAATGACCAGTCCTCCAGGGGAGGGTACTTGGGAGGGGGATGGGCAAGGCCTACAGTGGAGGGTAGTTAGGGGCAATCAGGCAGACTGAGGAGCAGTTAAACATCAATCAGGCTGGCAAGGGAGTGCTTAGGGGGTGATCAGGTTGGCAGGCAGAAGCAGTTAGGGGCAATCAAGCAGAGGCACGTGAGCAGGTGGGAGCCAGCAGTCCTGGATTGTGAGAGGGATGTCTGACTGCCCGTTTAGGCCTGATCCCAAACATCCCTCAAGGGGTCCCAGATTGGAGAAGGTGCAGGCTGGCCTGAGGGTCACCCCCCTTCCCCCATGCATGAATTTTGTGTACCTCTTGAGGGATGTTTGGGATCAGGCTCATATTCATAGAAATACATTCAGTTTACCCTTTTATCATATTGTATTCGGGCAGGCTGGGGTACCAAATCACAAAGAAGCTCAGAAGTGATAGCAGCAGGAGGCTCCATTTGAGGGATCTCAGTGACATCCTACTGGGGAGTGCGGTCAAAAGAGCCAGGGCCATCCACAGCAGTTCAGAAGCATGTGGTTCAGCTTCTTCTTCTATATTTCTTTTTTCTGAGTGAGTGGAAGACCTTCAATTTCAGCAACTGAGCATCCAGTAGTAAGCAGTAGTCAGAATGTTTGAAATTTCTTTGCCCTCCGGGGTGGGTGGTCTGAGAGAATGCCATGACAGAGCAGCCTGTGAGAAGAGGCAACGGGATAGCTGAATCCAGAAAAGCTAGGAAAACTGTAGAATTTCAGATGAAACCAGAGTGTTAGCTAAACTTCTTTGTTGTTTTTTATATTCCATGCTTTAAAGAAAACACATTTGCTGGGAACTTTTCGGGAGGCACACAGGGGGCGGCTGACTCTCCTGCCCTGAGCTCATGCACCCTCCCCTTTACAGGGTGCGCTTAGACCACTTAATTATTATATTTTTAAATAATTGTTAATATGATTAATTAAACATTTTAAATATGTTTATGTAGAAATATATATTTTATAAATGAACTAGAGGCCCAGTGACAGATTTGTGCACTGGCTGGGGTCCCTCAGCCTGGACTGTGCCCTCATTAAATCTGGGAACCCTCAGGAAATGTAGCAGTGTGTGGAGTGGCAAGTAGCCACGGAGGAGCCCAAGCTGGGCTCGCTCACCGCTGGCTCCTTATCACTGCAGTGGAGGCAGGAGAGGCTCCCACCATCACTGCTGCACTCGCCAGCCATGAGCCCAGCTTCTGGCTGAGTGGCACTTCTGATGTCAGTGCACTAACTACCAGCAGACAGCTCCTGCATTGATTATCTTCCCCCTGGGGGTCGGTGCACATCATAGTGACAGTCATTCTGGTCCTTTCAGCATAACAGTTAATTAGGCATATATATATATATATATATATATATATATATATATATACACACACATATACACACACACACAAATACACACATACACATACATATATATAATTTTTTTCCTTAGACTTCATTTTACAAATTTGGCAGAACTTGTATATGTAAGCATATACATATATATTACATAAGTTTGACTATTCGTATAGAATATAGAGACAAATCACAATTGAAATAAATAGAAAGACATGGTTTAATATAAAAATGAATTATACATAGCACATGACTATGAGTTTCTGAGGGAGGGTTTCACATCAGTATATTTCATCAACACTATCATTGCTCTGATAAGACTGAACCTAAGGACAAGATAATTCAAAGTATAGATTTCTAATTTCTCATAGCTATACTAGCTTTGGCAGTATGTACTGTGAATGGTATTTAGGACATGGATCAACATAATGTTTTCTCATGACCCAGGAGTCTCAAATGTTCTGATACTTTGGACAAACAATGGGAATTCCACAGGACTTAATCACATCAGTACTACATGACGAATTCATAATATTTATAAGAAAAAAATAAATAATTTACTGAGTTTCGAGTGTGACAGGAGGTTAAGAATAGGTAAAACTGGGAAGTGCTTGAAATCTTGATAATGCTTTTTTTTTTCCTGAAAATTTTCAGCAGCCTTAATTGTGAGATGCTATAAAATTTTCAGCAGCCCTAATTGTGAGATGCTTCTCAACTGAAGACCATGGAAGTTGATTATATGAATGTTGCAAATATTCATCGTCTGCCACTTTGCCTATGAAAAAAAGTATATTTTTCTGACCATTGACTTGGGCCTTGATATCTTTGTCCCATTAATTGTAGCAGAAATAAGAATATACCTATGATGCTTTAAAAAACATTGCATTTTATAATAGATCTTTTTAGGTATTTTATATTATTTTATTTTATTTGTATTGAAAACAAACAGGTCCCACAAAGAGACTGCTCCTTAAGTCTGCATCCCAGAATTAAAAACATGAATCATAATCTCAGCCTCTCTAAAGCTTAAATTTGTATTTTAAAAGTAACATGAATAAGAAATTCCTTTTCATAGACCTCCCTAAAATAATGACTAGTTTAATATTTTTCTTGAATAGTTGTTCTAAAATGTGTATAATACATCTATCCTTTCATATACAACTTTTGCCTTGATTTTTGGAGATGTAGACAAAACTACTGAATAATTTAGTTAAAATTAACTCAATGATTTCAAGTTGATATAAAAGAAAAAAATAACATTTTCATTGGTAAGTAAAGAATATATGTGAAAATGTGCATATGTATGTGAGTAGACATTCATTCCTCCATTTATCAAATATTTATGAGTAACAGAATACTTATTGAGAAACAGAGAATGTGTAGCTGTCCATTAGGAAGGCTTAGAAGCAATGACAATGAGCAACACAATGTACCCAGGTCTTATTTTCTAATGTTATCCTGCACTAAAAGAAACTTGAGTTTTGGGGGGAAAAAATAGTTGATAGCAGGGCTGAGGCAAAGAAAATACATGAGGAGCCCTAAAATAAAGAAGTTCTCCAAAGATGATAGGGGGATATAAAAAAAGACAAAGGACCTGTTTAAAGGAACTCCTACTGGCCAGATTTGAGATAATTTGAGTATCAAAATAAATTATGATATGATATATTGTGGCTTTTAAATTAAGTAGAAATCTATGAGTTCATATTGATAAGAATGAATAAATGGGTGGAAGAAAAAAGTTAGATAAATGTAATCCCATTTAATAAGTTAAGGATGATAGAAATGGAAAGCTTTGATAGAATCTTCCACCATTTTAGTGGTGAAAAATTCATGCTAAATGGTCAATGGATGCTAAGTACAGAGGTATACATAATATTCTTAGATTATTTCACCACAAAATACTAATTAATTACAAAGATAGAAATGGTGACATTGTAGTCGAGAACAAAGGCGGGCACCGATTTAGTCAAATGATTAAATTTGACAACACCAAACCAGTGGAACAGGCCAATATTGCATGCCTTTTGATATGTTGTACTGGGGCAGCCACAGCATAATTTCTGTTCTATTCCTGCCAAGAATGTATGTCTGGAGTGTTGAGATGGGCAAGGGTGAGAGACATTTTATAAAAACTAAAAGTCATGAGACACAGAAAATGTAAATAACTGTTGAAATCGAAGGAAATAAGAGAGCTATTAAAACAAAATAGAGCATGTAATCTCAGGTTGTATCCTCGACCAGAAGGAAAAAACAAAAAGGCTTTGATGAAATAGTTGGGGTGAATGTGAATATGACATATGAATTGGACTGGTATTACATCAGTTTGATTTCCTGATTTGGATAGTGGTGGTTATGTAGGAAGGTGCCCTTATTTTGTGGAAATACATGCTGGCATAGTTAAGGGTGATTACATCTGTAGCTTTATCTCAGGTGATTCAGATAAAACGTAATGATAATGAATGAATGCATATACATGTATATATAGCCTATGTAATCCTATGTAATTAAAAACTAATATGCTTAGTGTCTGGTTTTCCAGTCATCTGTTCAACCAATCAAAGCATGATATATTAATGTATGCTAAGGATGCTCAACCACTCACTATGATGTGCACTATCAGGGGGTAAATACTCTAACCAGTGGGTTAGCTTATTGCTGGGGTCTGGCAGATCAGGAGTAGGTGAGATAGGCCAGACACACCCTGCAGCCCTCCTGCAGTCCTTCCCCAGTTGGCCAACCTCCTGCATCCTGATCTTGCACAGGTGGGGTCCCTCAGCCTGGCCTGTGCCCTCTTGCAACTCAGGACTGCCTGGGGGATGTCAGAGAGCCAGTTTTTGCCCAACAGCAGAACAACAGGTCTCTATGATGCACACTGACCACCAGGTGGCAGACACTCAATGTAGGAGCTGCCCCCCTGGTGTCAGTACACTCCCACAGAGGAGCACCACTCAGCCAGAAGTCTCTTGGCTAGCAAGCACAGCATTGGTGGTAACAGGAGCCTCTCCCGCCTCCACAATAGTGCTAATAGTGTCTGACTGACAACTTAGGCCCACCTCCCATGGGGACCGGGCCTAAATTGTCATTCCGATATCCCCTGAAGGTTCCCAGTCTATGAGGGGGCAAAGGCCAGGCTGAAAGACTGCCTCCCTGGGCCCCTGCCCAATGCACGAATTTTGTGCATTGGACCTCTAGTGTGTGTGTATATATATATATATATATATATATATATATATATATACACACACACATATATATATATATGTGTGTGTGTGTGTGTGTATACATATATATATATATATATATATATAAATACACACATACACAAATTACACCAGAAAGAGAGACAGAGACAGAGACAGAGACAGAGACAGAAACAAAAGAAACATAGAGAGAACAAGTGTGGTGAAATGCTAACCTTTGGAAACAGAGTAAAGCAAATACAGGATATTTTGTACTGCTCTTGTAACTTCTCCAAGTTTGAGATTATTTTATGATAAATTATTATTGAAAAATAAATCAAGATAAATTAGAAATATATCATTTTTCAAATGTTTGAGTCATATTAATCCCTGAAATTTTATTGTTTCTAAGTACTGGTTTCTATAGGGAAAATAGCACAAGTAAATGAATTATTTTTCTTTCCCATCCTATGGAAGTTTATAATACCCCATCCCATTGATATGAGATCTGGATAAATGACTAGCTCAGGTCAATAAAATGCGAATAAAAATGGTAAATTCTATTTTTTGTAAAAAAATTTAAGCCATCTTACTGTCCTGTCCTCTCATTTATTTTGCCATGTCACCAGAGATACCTTATGCAAAATCTACTCCTTCACCTTGTTTTGGAGTAAGACATTATTAATTAAGGAAATAAAGTAAAACCTCCACAGTGAGATGCAATTTCATACCCAAGAGACAGCAAATGGTAAAAAATTGAAAATGATAGGGTTTAGCATCAGTGTGAAAAAATAAAGGAATATTAAGGAAATTGAAAATATAGCTGATAATCAATAATTTGATTTGTGTATAGAGAAAATCTTGGGCATTTTCTTTAGAACACATGTATATGAATATTAATAATATCATTGCTTATAAAAGAAATTTTTCTTATATTTAAATATTTATAGACATTAAAATTAATCAACAAATTGGAGCCTATACATGTAGTAAAAATAAATGTTGTATAAGTTCAAATATTTACTTAAGTGAATTTTAGTAATACAATCTTGAGTCAAGATGAAAGCAAGTCTCAAAAGAACACATTGAGTATGATGGTCTTTATATATAACTAGAGGTCCGGTGCATGAAATTTGTGCACAGTCAGCCAAGTCTGTATTCTTGCAGATCTAGGACCCCTCAAGGGATGTCTGACTGCCTGGTGGTATTGGGCCTAAACAGGTAGCTGGACAACCCTTTCACAATCCAGGACTGCTGGTGCCCAATTGCTTCTGCCTGCCAGCCTGATCACCCCCTAACCACTACTCTGCCAGTCTGATTGATGCCTAATTGCTCCCCTGCCAGCCCAATTGCCTCTAACTGCCCTTCCCTGCCAGCCTGGTCATCCCTGCAGGCCTGGTCCCCTCCAATGGCCCTTTCTTGCCAGCCATCTTGTGGTAGCCATCTTTGATCATATGGAGGTGGCCATCTTTGACCAAATGAGGGGGCCCATCTTGTATGAGAGTCCATTTACATATTACCTCTTTATTATATAGGATTCCCCCATAGTAAGAAAAAGTCTGGTTTTAAGGGAAGAGATATATATTTAATGTTGGTCTTGAAGGAGCTATTTTCTATCATTTATGACTGAAGGAGATAGCAAATTCCTGTAGTACCCATTCTAACTCTAGTATTTGTACTTTAAAATGGGGTGTTTAGTCTCTGGTGCTCATTAATTCTGGTTTGAAGATTTGACTTTTAACACTTGTCTCCCACAGGAAACGTTTGATAAAACCCTGGCTTCCAGCAATGAGGCTGTCTCAATATTCTAAAAGCTAATAGAAAACAGAGCAACTGAGTTCTGGGTAATATAGACTGAGTGGCCAGATTATTATGATCTCTAAGCGCATAATCTGGCCACTCTGTATAACCTATATAATAAAAGGCTAATATACAAATTGTCCCCTCGACCAAAAGTTGCACCAGCAGGCAGGCCATCCAACCACCCATGTCCTTTCCTTTTGGCCAGAATGGCTAGACCCCACCCATGCACAAATTCATGCACTGGGCCTCTAATATATATATATGTGTGTGTGTGTGTGTGTGTGTGTGTGTGTGTCTAGATCATAATAATCTTGCCACTCAGTATATTGCTTTTGGTACATTTCTAGGCTTTCTAAAAATAGAAGATATCTCTGCATTTCTAAAAATGGAAGAAAAATGATTATCTTGAGAAGGTTCTGGAAAACTGCAACCTTAAAACCAAATCTGCATTTCCATTTGCTTTCATAAATAAACAAGAAGCCATGCACATGTATCTGTGCACTAATAGCTCTCTGTGGAACCTGGCTGCTTCATGCCCACTGCCCAGAGGGTCTCCACAGCCCAGCAACCCATCTGCAGCAATGAAGCAAGCATTCTCCCAGACCACTCATGCTGCCTGCTCTCAGTGGCTGCCCCCGCCCCCATAATTGGGCTCTGTCATCTTTGTGCCAGTGTGATGGTTAATTTCCATATTACCCTTTTATTAGATAGGATGTTTTTTAACTTTTATTTTTAATTATAGTTTACATTCAATATTATTTTGAACATTCATTTTAGATATATAGCTTATTAGGTAAACAATCCTATACTTTACAAAGTGTTCCCTTCAATATTTCCAGTACCCAATTGGCACTATTCATAGTTATTACAATACTAGAGGACAGTGAATAAAAATGGTGCACTAGGTCCAATTGACAATCAGGACTGATTTGTGGGGAAATCGGTAGGGTAATTCTGGGGCCCTCACTGGCACCTGCCTTGGCTGGCCTGGGACCTGTGGGCTGGGGGCAGCTCCTGAATTGAGCATCTGCCCCCTGATGGTCAGTGCACATCAAGCAGCCAGTTTTTCCAGCGGTCATTCCACTGTTTGGTCGAGTTGTATATTAGGCTTTTATTATATAGGATCATTGACTCTATTCCCTCTCTTGTACTTTACATCCTGGTCTCTAGTTTATAACTATCAATCTGTACTTCTTAATCCTTTCATCTTTCTCACCCAGTCTCCCAAACCTCCTCTCCTCTGGCAATTATCACTCTAGTCTCTAGATCAGTGGTTCTCAACCTTCCTAAGGCCACGACCCTTGCATACAGTTCCTCGTGTGGTGGTGACCCCCAACCATGAAATTTTGCTACTGTTATGCATCGTGATATAAATATCTGCATTTTCTGATGGTCTTAGGTGACCCCTGTGAAAGGGTCGTTCGACCCCCAAAGGGGTCATGACCCACAGGTTGAGAACCACTGCTCTAGATCTTTGTCTGTTTCAAATTTGTTTGTTCATTTACTTTGCTCTTTAGATTCCACATATAAGTGAAGTCATATGGTATTTTTCTTTTACTGACTGATTTGTTTCAGTGGGTATAATACCCTCCAGGACTGTCATACTGTCAGAAAAATGCAAATTGAAACCACAATGAGACACCACCTCATACCTGTCAGAATCATCAACAAATTAATAAACAAGTGTTCACAAGGATGTGGAGATGGGAACCCTTATGCATTATTGGTGGAAATGCAGATTGGTGCAGCCACTTTGGAAAGCGGTATGGAGGTTCCTCAAAAAGTTAAAAATGGAACTGCTTTATATAAATAATTTTTTTATTTTAACAAGTGACACGTTCATTTGTTTATGTGTTGTTGTTGATGGCTGCTTTCAAGCTAATGACAGAACTGAATAATTGAAACAATGTGTATATAGTTTGTAAAACTGGAAATATTCACTATCTGGTCCTTTACAGAGAAATGATAGTTTCAGGAATATTATAGAGTTTCTGTATGTTCTGCATTTATTTTCCCCTGTTATTATCCAAGATTGATATATTATTATTAACTAAAGTTCACGCTTTTTTAGAATTGTATGAGTTTTTAATTAATGTCCTTTTTTGTCTCAGAATCTCATCCATGGACAGCATGTTACATTTATGAATGGTGTATATTTAGCTTACTCCTGATTGTGACAGTTTCTCAAGTATTCCTTGTATTTAATGATCTTGATAAAACATGCATACTGGTCAGATATTTTGTATATTTTTCTTCAATTTATGTTTATCTGATATTTTCTCTATGGTTTTATAATGAATATAGTTTTTTGGAAAAAGACCATCAAGATAAAGGGCCATTTCATCACATATCAAGGATCTCTACTGTGAATATATCTTATTATGGGTGATGTTAACCAGCTGAGGCAGTATTGGCCAGGTTTCTCTACTGTAAATATGTTCTTCCCTCCCCATCCTATCACTAACTTCTTTCATACTCTTTGGAAGAAAGTCACCATGTGAATCCAACACTTAGGGAATGGAAAGAGAGTCATACATAATTAGTTGGGAACTTTCTCTGTATTATACTCATCTATTCTCCTGAATTTAATTATTTATTCAATCTTTATTTATTTCAGCATGTATTTATGGAAATTCATTTTATACCTTCCTCAAAAAGCCTATATTTTTCTCTAAATAGTAAGAAAGCAAATCATACTTCTTTTCCTTAGATTTAATCTTGTAGGTTAGGTATTAAGGATGTAATAATATACTAAAGACCCATAGTGAATGTTTTATTATCTTGTGTGTCTTCTGATTTGGAGAAAGGGAACAATGTAGTATAGGAAAAATAATCATCAATAGAATGCAGAAAAATAGGAGACAAGTCAAAACAGCAGTTTATGTAAAAAATAGTAACTGATATTTGCTTCCTTTTGTTTTTGCTTTGTTTTGTTTTATTGACAAATATCACATTTTGTAAAACTTTAGTTTACAGAATACAAATTCATTACATTTTATATATGACTTTCAAGTATAAATAACACTCATTGGGAGTATTGACAGACATGTGAATAATTCCGTTATAGCCAAAACTTAGATTAAATTCCAAAATTAAATATTTTGTAGAAAGTAAAAAAAAAAAAATCAGAAACTACATAATAGGTACTAGTTTAATTATGCCCCTAATTTTATTTGTTGATTTTAGTTATATATTCCTTGGTTTTCAAAGTTCATGTAAATACAAATTTTTTTTACTAAGTTGGGGGGCATAGGGGGATAGCATGAAAATAATTTGGAATGTTTGTTTATTTTTAATGTACTTCTAAGTTAAACTGTGTGTTTCTATATCACTGCCATAGATTATAGCTTTATGTAATATATATAAAAAGAATAAAAAGGAGGAGTAAAGGAATAAAAAACAAAACAAAAAGATAATATCAGGCAAAAAATCATATTGTCTCTGTATATTGAGATCTCAATAACTATATGAACCTTTCACATGACTTTTTTCTCTACCAATTTAAAATAAGAAAAGCTATAACCTCTGATATGTTAGAAAAGCCTTTCTTAGATTTCGGTTCGTAATTTCAGTGTAGACCCCTTCATTTGCTGCTCATAGTGCATATCAAATTTTTTATTCAGGGCATCTGTAAAGTGATTCTTCCAGTCTCCTATAATACCTGTAACAAAAGAAAAAAAGAGTATTATGTCTTCAAGCCAGAATCATGAAGTTTTCTAATATTCAACACTCTCATTAACACTTTGATTACAATAATAAAATATATGCCATAAATAATATACATTTTTGAGCTTGCAAAGATTTGTTGTGATTGTTAAAACAACAGCCTCAACAAACAGCAAATTTCTTTCTCTGACCCTTCCCACTAATGCTACCTCATTGAACATTTTTTTCTCTAATTTCCTCTCAAATATTGGAGCTTCCTCTTAATGTGAGATCCACATTTTACACGTGCCCAAGGTATTAAATATCATGTTCACACTGATAACACTTAAATTCAGCTTTATATTTCCATATTCAACTGCCACCTGAATTCCATACAAGTATGCCAAATTTAACTAGTTCACAAATTAATTCATTTTGTTCCCCACCAAATTGAGTTTTCTTTTCCATATCCTGATTAATGGCAGCACCAGTTATCCAAAATATAAACTTGGAATTTGTTCCCTCAAGCTTACATCTCATTCTTTATTCATATTCAGACTTTCTTCAGACTCATTTCCTTTTCTCCATTTCTGCTGCCACTGACATTGGAGCTCCTGAGCATTTCCCACTTGGGTTATCACAATAGTCTAGAAGGCCCCTCTCTTTTGCTTTCCACCACAACCAGCCCTCTCCTGGCAGAGGAAGTCACCTTGTATATTAAATGTCAACAGTTCACTTTCCACCATAGCTTAAGAAGCTCTCAACTTTCCCAGTGAAATAACCCAAAAAGCAAAAGGTAGAATACATGTATTCTGGGTAGGACATTGACCTATGAACCAGGATGTCATGCTTGAATTTCAGGTCAGGGCATGTTTCTGGGTTGTGGTCTTAATCCCCAGTGGGGAACCTGCTGGATGTAGCCAATTGGTGAGTCACTCTCATCATTGATGTTTCTATCTCTCTCCCCCTTCCCTTTCTCTCTGAAATCAATAAAAATATATTTCTTGAAAAATATAGGGACATTGTGGAAAAAAAAAGTGAGATAATCTGAGAAATGGAT